>WBNM01001951.1:106708-127535 GCA_013399055.1 Ramphastos sulfuratus
GGGGGGGGCGGGGAAGCTTCCTCCCAGAAGACAGGAAAGTTTTGTTCTGCTATGGGTGCCAAAACTTCTCCTCTCTTTCTGTGTCTTGAAGAAATCAGGTGCAGATCTAAAATATGCAACTCTATTTGTACATGTAATGTGTATTTGAGTCATCCTAGATGTAGCAGGTGAGTGTGGTAGTTTGACTTCAGCGGTGATCACTGTAGCTTGTTCTCATCTTTGCCCTCCTGGGAGGTGAGGGTCTGGAAGCATGGAGCAAGGCAGTCATTGTTGATGACTCCACTGGCTTCAATCCTTTTATTTATTCCTAATTTGGTAAACAGTCTATGCCACCTACCTGACAATGCAACTCTTAGTTGTAACTATAGCAGGAAATGTCACCCTTTAACTATTCCAATTAAAAAAAAATGTTTCATGAGTGTTTTTTTTTTTTTTCCCTGAAAAATTGACCTTTAGAAATCTACAAGAAAACTTGTGGTTTGGGTCTAAATGCCTTACGAATTTTGTCATTTTACTTTCTAAACTGCATCGTTATTGTTGGAACTCAAGCTAGTGTTGCAGAGGCTGCTAGACCAGCACATTTCTTGGAAGGAAAATTAGGAGGAGAATTAAGTCCTCTGTTTATGTTCATTGGCCTGCAGGCATAACTAGATACCTCCAAGTGCACTTAAGAGACTAACAATGGCTTGCCAAATGCACTTTTAATTCTTTGTGATTTAGCAGATAGCTTCGGGTCCTTGCAGTTACATTTTCCTGTCCTTCCACTTTGTACTTCTAAGTGATGTATTTTTCTATGCAAGTTTTGTGTTGTTTGCATTAGCATTTTTTAAAGCCCTGGTTACAGAACAGTGGTGATAACCCACTCAGTCCTCCAACTGTTCACAGCTGGAATTTTCTGTTATGGTAAACGGAAAATCAGTATTGAGACTGATGCTGTCAGCAACATAGGTTGGATGGGACTGAAAGCATCCTCAGCAGGTTTGCTAATGGCACCAAAGTGTATGGTGTGGTGAACACGCTGGAGGGAATTGATGCCATACCTGTCGCATCTCATGAAGTTCAGCAAGGCCAAGTGCAAGGTCCTGCACATGTGTTGCACCAGTTCCAAGCCCAAATATGGGCTGGATGGTGAAAGGATTGAGAGAAACTCTCTAGAGAAGAAACTGGGGGCACTGCTAGATTAAAAAAAAAAAAAAAAGAAAGAAAAAAGGGCCAGTAATGTGCACTTGCAGCCCAGAAAGACATTTTCATCCTGGGCTACATTAAAAAAAAAATGTGACCAGAAGGTTCAGGTAGGTGATTCTCTCCCTCTACTCTGCTCTCACGAGAGTTTGCCTGCTGTACTGTGCCCAGCTCTGGGACCCCCAGACATGGACATGCAGGTCCAGAGGAGGACTATGAAGATGATCAGGGGCTGGAGTGCCTCTCCTGTGAGGACAGGCTGAGAGAGGTGGGGTCGTTCAGCCTGGAGAAGAGAAGGCTCCAGGAATACTTTATAGTGGCCTTCCAGTATTTACAGGGGGCCTAAAGAAAAGATGGGGAGGGACACTTTATCATACACACACACACAGTATAGCAAGGTTGGAAGAGACCTCAAAGATCATCAAGTCCAACCCACTACCACAGACCTCAAGACTAGACCATGAGGGTGTAGTAAGAGGATGACCAGAAAGCAGGTAGATTTAAATTAATGTGATGAAGAAATTAATCTCCACAGGGGAAATGAGACACTGGAACAGGTTGTCCAGAGAAGTTATGGATGCTCCCTCCCAGGAGAAGAACAAGGCCAGGTAAGAACGGGCTTTGAGGAACTCAATCTAGTGGAAGCTGTTCTTGCCCACAGCCAGGGGGTTGGAACTAGATGATCTTTGTGGTCCCTTCCCACCTAAACCATTCTATGATTATATGATAATCATAAGAGTAGGGAGGAAGCAGAAGGTAGATGGGAATCTGGTGAGTTCCCTGCTTAGGCACCATCTTGTGAAGGTCAGATCTGGAATAAAAATTTAATCCGAACGAACCAATTTACTTTCTTGCACATGAATAGTCTATTATTAAACCCCACTATTGGTGGCTCAAAATTAATTTAATTAGCCTAATTTTAATAGGACAGGATAATCTGCATTGTCTAGGGACCATCTAAATTAAGCTGATTGAAAACTGTTCATAATTTGCAAATGTATTAAATTGATCCTTTCCGCCCACTCTTGCTTATGAGTGGAGTTCATGTGCAGAAAACCTTTCCCTTAAAGCCAACCCATATGTTAGAACAACTGCAATCAGTACATGGACAGCACATGCCATTTGCAACGAGATGATGATAACAAATGAGTCAAATTTGTTTTCAGTGTGCTGGTTTGAGGCTAATTGGAATATTTTAATGAAAAAAAAATAGATTATAGGCTGTGAAAAGAAGACAATGGTGAGGTCTACTTCACTCATAGGCTTGCTCAGATGTATAAGAACAAGGATGCAAATATAGATAAGGTAGAGAGTCTCTCTGGGTGCTGGTGTGTCTTCTGCTGTGTAACACAACTAATCATTCTGCTTCTAACCTCCCTTGCCAATCCTTCAAACTCACCTTGCATGTAAGGCAGACCCTAGGGTAAGGTAGAGGGGTGGAAAGAAGGTGGAAGGGTGGTTGGGAGCCCCTCCTGAGGACTCTGATTTCTGGCAGGGGTATTGTGTTTCTGTATTACCTTTAACTTGAATATTTCTGTATATTTCTGTAAATATTCCTGTATATAGTGTATATATCTGCTTGTATATTGTGCTAAGATGTAAATATAGCTTCAGTCCTTAACTTCCCCTCATCTGAGTCTAGTCTGAGTGATTTTTCATAGTGTGGGGGGGCAGGGAACTCCCAAACCATCACATTCAGGAAAAATGCAGACTAACCTATTTCATACATCACCATTACCTCACTCCTAACTTACAGAAACTAGTTCATTTTCTCACAGATTTGGCTGCATCCTTTTTATCAGCGGAACTGACCGGAATTTCAACACCGAGGTAAGCAGAATATGTAAATACAGTGTATGTAAATTCAGTCCTGCTTCCAAATCCATCAGTGATGGTGTTTAGCCTGTTCTGGCCAGGAGTGTAGACCCTAGAACAAGCCCCTATCCCGTAAGACTAGATCTTTAAGTTTACTGAACCAGTTCTGCTCTGAATACCCTCAATAGAAATACTAATTGTTTAGGCTGATGATCTGAATTGAGGCTACTTGTCATTATGGTAGAGCTTGATAAGATGCAACATCAAGGGTGAGTGCCAGAAGTATGGAGCCAGGCTCTTCTTGGTGATGCCTGATGACAGGACAAGGGGCAATGGGTGGAAGCTGAGGCATAGGAAGTTTCATTTAAATGTGAGGAGAAATTTTTTCACTGTGAGGGTGACAGAAGACTGGAACAGGCTGCCCAGGGGGGCAGTCTCCTTCTCTGGAGATATTCAAAACCCACCTGTGTGATCTGGTATAGGTGATTCTGCTCTGACAGGGGATTTGGACTGGATGAGCTTTCGAGGTCCCTTCCAGCCCCTGGCATTCTATGATCAAAGGAACAGATCTAATTAGACAGAAATTTTCTCTTGCCTTGATTTCTGTGGAAGGAAGAGAGAGGATCATAGGCTCACAGGATGTCAGGGGTTGGAAGGAACCCAAAGAGATCATCGAGTCCAACCCTTCTGCCATAGCAGGACCATAATCTAGCTCAGGTCACAGAGGAATGCATCAGACAGGCCTTGAAGGTCTCCAGAGAAGGACACTCCACAGCCTCTCTGGGGAGCCTATTCCAGTGCTCTGTGACCCTTACAGTAAAGAAATTCCCCCTTGTGTTGAGGTGGAACCTCCTGTGCTACAGCTTACATCCATTGCTCCTTGTCCTCAGCTAGGTGAGGATGTAATCTCATAAAGCTCCCAGAGAAACAGGGCTTCGTGGAAAGAGGGTTGCAACACTTAGTCAGACTTCAGCAGGTGACACAGAAATGTCCTAGGGTTTCAAGGCTGGGGGACTGAGCTCTGGGCTAGCTCAGAAAAATAAAAGGAAATTCCAGCCTGCTAGAGAACTGCTGGCATGAGTTACAGGGGTGTGTAAAGTGAGGTTGTGAGTTTCTTCACTACCACAGATTTTCTTCTCTTTGTCTACAGTATGGCTTCCAGCACTTTGAGTACTATTAATTGCTTCACGCTGCCTAAAATAATTCAGGTAGTTTGTCAGGATTGTAAAAGGGGAAAATCCTGCAGATAATACTAATAATGCAAGACCAAGATATAGAAACAACATTTTCAATAATGACAGCATCCAAATATTTTCAGTTCTTTCCTATTTATTTGTTCATTCTATGTAACTGTGTCATTTATTCTATGGCTTTGCCAATCTTACTGCATATCAAAGATGATGTATTTCGCATTCATCATTCAGGATTGGTTCAACTACTCAGAGATGCCTTAATTTAGAGAAATTAGGTGAAAATCCCATAAACCAGCAGTTACATGTCTAGAGGCACAAGGAGGTCAAAGCCAGTATTTGTGCAGGAGCAAAGCTGCAGAGCATGTTGTTATGTTTTCATTTGATCATACTGACTTTCCAACTTGCTGACATACAGAGCAACAATATTCCTACTGCTTCTTGTGTGGAATCTGAAGGTCTGTTTTTCTATCAATTTGCTTATCAGCCTTTTTCTTCCCCCCCCCAAGTTCATACATTAAATCACTTTTGTAAACTCTAAAGTCTTTTTTTAATTCCTCAATGTCAGGAAGCAAAAAATGTAGAATGTCAGCCTCAAATGTAGAATGTCCAGACCTAAGGTCATGATGATAGGCAGTTTGAACTTGTTTTTACGATCCAGAAGTCTTAGAAAAGAACATAGAAGGAGTTTAGAAGAGGCAACTTTTATTCAATGGCATTTAAAGCTGGGTCTATAAAGATCATATTTAGCCTATATTTTAAAAGACTCCTTCACTCCAAGGTGGTTCCAAAGAACTCAGAGCTTTCAATACATGGTGCTATGCACCCTCTTTCTTGACATAAGACAGCAAATCCCTTTTGTAGTTAGCTATGTAAGATATGGATCCTCCTGGTCCAAGCTCACTTGGCCAAAGGTGGTCAGAATATTCTTGGGTTTAGTCTTACCTCAGACTTTCTGTCACTTCTCACTCATGCAGGGGGATCACAGCTGATCCCCTACCAGCTATGCTCACAGAGGCTTTTGCTCTTTCCTTTCAGTAATGTTGTTGTGCCTCCTACATAGTTCAACAACAGCAGAAATTCTGCTTTCTCCTCTGTAATTCCTGCTCTGGTGGATGACAAACAGAAATGGAGTCATAAGGTCAGGTTTTTTCATTTCTCAAAGTTCATAGGCTACAGATTTCTGTTCGTGCCCTGAAAGAAAGTGTGGTGCACACAGCTGTCCTTTCAGGGAAGCAGTTAAATAAACTTTGTAGAGATGAACACAAAAGGAAACATTACTGAGGTTTACAGAAGCAATATCCATACAATATCCATATTAGTATCAGGCTTGTGTACCATTACTGTAAAGAAGTCAGTGCATCTCCCACCATCCTCAGAAACAGCTGATAAAGCATTTAGGAAAAAAAAAAAATGTTAAGATGTGTTCATTTAGATGTTCTGTGTCAGGTATTCTTACCACTGGGAGAAGGGGTAAATAGGTTTCTGAACACTGTAGCACTTTTTATTATAGAATCATAGAATCAGTCAGGGTTGGAAAGGACCACAAGGATCATCTAGTTCCAACCCCCCTGCCACGGGCGGGGACACTTTACCTTAGATCAGGCTGTCTAGAGCCTCATCCAGCCTGGCCTTAAACACCTCCAGGGATGGGGCTTCAACCACCTCCCTGGGCAACCTGTTCCAGAGTTTCACCACCCTCATGCTGAAGAACTTCCTAACATCCAGTCTTACAAAGAAGTTATATATTATACATTTTCTCAGTTCTTGGCAAAAAAATTATATTGATCAAAAATGCACTCAGTAAAATGTTCCAGAATTCTGTATTCAGAATTTAACAAAATGTGTAACAAAATAGTAAAAATTGTACTCAGATAATAATTTGACAGACTAGTAAAAATGAAAAGTAACTAGGGAGTTAATTTAACAGATTGCTGATTTATTTTTTAATTTGAGTCGTTCATTGAGACAAGCTATGTCATAAGGTTTTGTAATTAGTCTTTTATGATGATCATGATGTTCTCCCTTGCTGACATAACCCTAACTGCTATGCATAGAGGTAGGAACAGGCTTCAAGAGTACCCATGCACCACACTACATATGTATTTATGTTCTCATGCGTAGTCCTTTGCAGAGACTGATAAAAAAAAATTCAAAGCTCTCTACTAAGGCATAAATCCTATCTGAAAACAGCATTTGTGAGAGATGCAGAGAATATATTAAAAACAAACAAACAAAAAAGCTACTAGTTTTAAAACCAGATGTGAGAGTCTGGTATTAAATCATTTCCTACTGCTATCTTGCTGATTAGGAGCACAGATTGTGTTACTGGTCTCTCGGAGAGATGGTCTATACTTCTAAGCCCCAGAATCAGTGCATAACAGACGTATTTAATTTTGAAGTTCTTTTACAAAACAATCCTGGTTTAGATTTATTTCTTGATGAAGGATTTTTTTACTGCAGAGTGGTATTTGTCCAGCACTTAAATCCCTACAACTTTCTTTCTGGAATGATTCACAGGTTTTGTCTCCAACTTCTGTTGCATTATGTTGGTTTGGCTGCCAGCTTGGAGTGCTTTGCTTTATTTTCTGTCTCTAGACTGCTACTCTTACCCATCTCCCTGTGAGGCTGGAAAGAAGGCAATGCTAAGCAAGCTCTGCTTGTGATGGCTTCTTCCAGAGCAGCTTGGATACTTCCAATCACTCTGCATTTGTTTTCTTGGGTAAGAAAAAAATAATTTCAGTGATAGAACAGTTGCAAGAACTAACTTCATGGCTATGACCAATCTTAGTATGACACAATGCAGCAGTTAAGCTCAGAAAACACACAGCTCATTCCCATCTGTCTTCATACAGCACATAGTTTTTTCTGGCAGGGTGGATCATGCATATATATTTAAGCATGGTTAAATATTTCCTGGCAGGATAAGATAGGACTGTAACAACTATCAATGCTTCAAATTGCTTGGACATTTTATGAACTCACAATTTATGTTGCTGTTTAGTTTTGTTTTGCTTTGCTGCCATGTGTTTTCTTGGAAAGGCCTTGAGCTGACAATATATCAAGTGAGTTCTAAGTTAATAATTTTACTACCTTATTTTATGTTGCTAAAAATTACATAGGAGAATTTAGTGCCTGTGAAGCTCTAATAGCTGTAGGGCTAAATTCAATATAAGGATCTAAAGCAGCAGAGCTAGCACACACTGTGGCAGATGGATAACGAAGCTGCAGCACCCATTTGTTCAGAAGGAGTTACAAAAGTCAAACCTGAATGTAAAAGATGTGAGTTTCTGGTTAACAGATAGATACATGAGAGACAGTCCTATGTGGGCTGCAGGGCTCATCCAAGCATTCATCCAGCCACCCTGAAACAGGAAAGGATGCATAGTCTCTTCCTCCCAGAAAAAACATTCAGAGAAGGACCTTTCTGGACATGGGCACCTCAGCTGTCACAAAATAATGTAACTAGTGTCAAAAATGAGTGGCAGGTATGCCATAGGAGAATTCTGTTGTGTTATTTTTGTACCTGTGTTAGCCAACCTTCATAGATCCCACCTAATGAGATGTTAGCTCTAACTGTGGTGAGTTTTTGATTTTTTAAAATTATTTTTTAATTTGATGCCCCTTGCTTATTGTCTATGTGAAGGTCTAGCATATAGGATACTGAAAGCAAAGATTCCATCATCTAGGTTGATCCTGAGTGTCTATTCTCATGTTTGAAGGAGTTGCATTTTGACACTTCTTGCGGAGCATGTTATGGGATGTAAATTCTCTGACTCACTACACAGGAAAATGGCTTACACAAGGGTAAGACATCTTGTAATGGCTTATACAAATGGTTTTATCTTTCTCTGTCAAATAATTCAACAAAGCAAGGTCTCTGCTTGCTCTTTTACTTGATTTAGTACCCTTTCACTCAGGAGAACAGACAAGGAAAGGTACATATCTTGCATAGTTTTTATTGCATTCTGAGTTAGCCTCTTAGCTTCCTCCCTGAGTTTAATTTCTGACTGAGATAAACCATCTGAGACAGATCTGAAGAGAAATTCCTACAAGTGAAAACTGACTCCAGGACCTAGGGGCTTTTGAAGGAAATCTCGATTCTTCATATTCCACAGCATTTCTGACTCCCTTGCTCTGTTGTCCTGCAAACACTTTTCTCAGAGAGGGTGCTTAAGCAGGAATTGCAGTTGCTTTATGTTGTCTCTCAGTTTTTCACTGAAAGAAATAACATAGCTCAGTTACATTTCTTTTCCACTTTGTCATCAACTTACAAGTAAATCTTTATTAGGTAAACTGAGATACCTGTTCAGCAGCAGACGATGTGTCTGTGCTTGTAATCAGTGAGAAGTTATATTGCAGCATTCAAACAGTTCTTAATTTTTGTGAGGAAGGGAAGCTGAGGGAATAGACTTCCCTGTGTGTTATATTTGCAGTGCTCTTTTGAGTCACTGCTGCTCTGTGTTCTTCTCCACAGGAAAGGAATTTCAGTTGTAGAGAGGTGACCTTATGTATTGTTATTAATTAACACTTACACACAGAAGTTAGCACCTCTATCACAGGCATGCAGTGAGCCTGCTACTCAAAATGCAGGCAAGCAAGTTGCCAACTCTGTCCAAAGGTCCATTCTGGAGATGCTGCCACAGCGAGCAGAAGTATGTGCATACACAAATCTCTGAGACAAAGGAATATTCCTGAGGATGGTGATGGCAAAGTAAATTATATTCCCTGAACATCTAATCTTTAACACAAGTCACTTTTACTGGTCCTCTCAGAGTACCAAGAGCTTCCCAAATGCAGGAAGCACACAGACTGAAAACTCTGCTGGGATATTTAAATATGAGGAAGTTGGTGTGTTTTGTTTTTGTTTTGTTTCGTTTTTAACATTTCCAGGACTGAGAAGATTTAGTTTTCTCTCACAGAATGATCCCAGAATCATAGCAGTTGGAAGGGACCTCTGAAGATCATCTAGTCCAACCTCCCTGCCAGAGTAGATTCACCTAGAGCAGGTTGCACATGACAGTGTCCAGGCAGGTTTTGAATGACTCCAAAGGTGGAAACTCCACCAGCTCACTTGGCAGCCCCATTCCCATGCTCCACCACCCTCAAAGTAAAGAAGTTCCTTCTCATGTTTAGATTGAATACGTGCAAATACAGTTTCATTTGCTATGTCACTCTGTGTGGTTATCTCTTTGATACATTAGAAAATTTAGACATCTAGGGAGTTGCTTTACAACATTGCTTGAGTTTATATGCTGTTGTGCCATGTAAGTCAGACTCTAGAGGGACCAGCTAGCTTAGAAATTATCTCAAGGCTGTAGCAATAACATAACTAGTTATTTTTCTTTTTCAGTATAGCTATTCCTTGAACATTCCACTTGATTGCATAGTGTGGATTTATAACCTCCTTGTTGCTCAACCAACATTTTCAATATCATCTGGAGAAGGGCCACGGGTCTGCCTGCTATGGGATAGATCAAATTAGCTTTCTGATAAATAGTTGGCAGTTAGACTGCCAATAGTGCAAAGTAATTCTCAGAGAACAAAATAAACTATCCGTATATAAAAAGGTTATTGTTAATTTCATATCAATAAATGGCAAAATACTTGTGTTGTTATCTATGTTTGTGACAGTAAGGTCTGGTACATAAAGATAAAAAGTTCTCTAGCCTCTAAAGAGTTCTATCTGAGAAAAAAATTAAAATACCCTTGCTACTTCAAATAGTTTATCCCTTTATTCAGTGTCACTGTTGTCACAGTGTCGATGTTAAGAGCACTGGGTGAGCTGCTGGAAGTGGTATTAACTAGCTGGCACCCGACATTAGACTTATCCACTCTGTGTTAGGAAGACATTAGAGCTCCCTTATTTGTTTTCTTCTGGGCAATTATTCTTTCTTTAACCTTCTGTTACTCAGATGTCCTCAGAGGCTTTACTTGTAGAGGCTTGGCTTTGCTGCTGTGGGGGCTTGATAACACAAGTCAAAACCAGAGACTCAAGAAGGAAATGTTGCTGCTGCAACCTTTACTCCATCGAGTCTATCTGACCTGGTGGTTTTAGGGGGCATCTTAAAGAGACAGTTCCTTGAGGCAGAGATAGAAACCCTGTTACAAGACATCCTTCACCTCCTAAGGGAGAAATGTGCTCTCAAAATGAAGACAACGTAGAATCATAAGGTTGGAAGGGACCTCAAAGATCATCTAGTTCCAACTCCTGCCATAGGCAGGGACACCTCCCACTAGTACAGGTCACTCAAGGCCTTGTCCAACCTGACCTTGAACACCTCCAGAGAGGGAGCAGCCACAACCTCCCTGGGCAACCCTCACTGTAAAGAACTTCCTCCTAACATCCAGTCTAAATCTCCCCTCTGTCAGTTTAAACCCATTGCCCCTAGTCCTGTCATTGCAAGACCTTATAAATAGTCCCTCCTCAGCCTTCCTGTAGGCCCCCTTTAGAAACTGGAAGGCTACTATAAGGTCTCCTCTAAGCCTTCTCTTCTCCTGGCTGAAGAGCCCCAACTCTCTCAGCCTGTCCTCATAGGAGAGCTGCTGCAGCCCTCTGATCATCTTTGTGACCTCCCCTGGATGCACTTCAACACTTCAATGTCCTTCCTGTGCTAGGGGCTCCAAAACTGTACAGAGTACTCCAGATCTAGTCTCTTACTGCGCCTTCCTAGGCATGCTCCAGTCTTGTGTGCTGAACATTGGCAATTTTAAAGCCTGGCTGCAACTCTTTCTACTTAATTTATATTTAGGTTAGGGAACAGTGCCACTTTTTTCATGTGAGCAATCATGCTAGATGAGGGTAAATGGTACCTATAAAATTAGCCCTCGTAAACTCTAAAACATGTCACAAATGGGTCAAAAAATGTTTCCAGCAAGCTCCTTTTCAGTCCCTTCAGAAGAGAAACAAGTTTGTGGTTAGTGCACACAATCCTGAGTTTGGCATTTACTTCCTTTACACCAATGAGAGAACCACAAATGTATACGTAGATGCTCCTCTTACGGAAACATCATCTTCAGTCTCCAAGAACTGGGGATGTTTCTGTTTGTGAAAAACAGGCTGTCAAGTGGTAGGGTGTAACTCAGCACCACAAATGAAGATCTTTGATGAAATCACATGGATAGATTTGTTCAAACTGTACCCTATGTAATCTGCCTGCTCCGCAAATAGAAACAAAAGAAATCAGTGCCAGATGGCCAGAGTGGGATGGTTTGTGTTTATTTAAACAGATCAGGGATTCTTGGAACATGTTGCACAGCTTGGTTCATACTGGAAATAGAAAAAGGGAGATAAATAATTCAGTAGGTGAATAGTAAACCCTCGATTTTTTTGCCCTTCTTTTTTTTCTTCTTCCTGCTTGAGTAGTATAGTTAGGACTAAACATTTCCACTAGGACTTAATGACTGCAACAGAAGTGTAAACAGTTTGCAGTGGTAGTGTTAGGTCCCATTAGAACACTTCAGTCTAAGGGAGAACTCATCAAAAGCAGAGGCTAAAGCAGCAGCAGGCATGTGGCAAAACCCTGCTTTGTTGTTTGCCCGAATTCAATGGCCCCCTTGGGCACAGAGATTTGCCAATCAGGATGGCACCTTGCCAAACCTGACCATATTAGGTGAAGCCAGGAACTTGCTTTCCTGTATTTGGGAAGGGCAAGTCTTGTCTTCTCCCTGCTTTCCCCTCCCCTTCCAGCAGAGGGAAGGGGACCATGGGATCATGCCTGGGCAAGCCAGGACAGGAATCTTCCATGACAGATTGTCTGTAAGTTTCATTAATTCTGGGAATCATAGAATGGTAAGTTTGGAAGGGACCTCAGAGATCATCTAGTTCCAGCCCCCTGCCATAGGCAGGGACACCTCCCACTAGTACAGGTAATTATGAGTGTCGAGTTAGCTTGGGCTTTAAAGAGCAATTCCAGAAATGTTTCTAAGCTGCACCTGTACACAAATTCCTGACCAAGCATAGCACAAAACTGGTGGATGATAAGAAGCTGCTGGATTTGGCTAGAGTGCTTACACTTGGTTTGGATATTTCTTCCATTCTCCTTTTGCTGGTAAGAAAGCAGTCACAGCAGTAGGTGACCTTGCCTGCCTTAGTTCTCCAAGCATCCTGTTAGCTGGCCTCTCCATGGTGGGTAGCCAGGGTCCCTCTGTCTTTTAGTTGAGCATTCCTAAATATATTTAGAAGCTGCAACTGGAACATTCTTGTGGGTGAGAGTCTTCTGCCTGCTTTCTCTGGTGAGAGAACTCAGTGCTTATAAAGCTCATCTGAACCTCTAAACATGTCACAATGCAAGTGCCAGTTGCAGTAATCTGCCAAGGGTGTAATTCTCAGGGATCTACTGGGGAGAGTCCAAGGGAAGGCTAAGAAGATGATGAGGGGGCTGGAGCACTGCCCTGAGAGGTAGAGGCTAAGGGACCTGGGGTGTTTTGATCTGGTGAAGAGAAGACTTAGAGGGGATCTAATCAATGTTTATAAATATCTGAGGAGTAGGGGTCAAGAGGAAGGGGACAAACTCTTCTCAGTTGTGCCTTGGGATAAGACAAGGGGCAATGGGTATGAACTACAGCACAGAAGTTCCACCTCAACATGAGGAAGAACTTCTTGACTGTAAGGGTCCCAGAGCACTGGCACAGGCTGCCCAGAGAGGTTTTGGAGTATCCTTCTGTGGAGCCTTTCCATCCCTGTCTGGATGTGTTCCTGTGTGACCTGTGCTAGATTCTCTGGTCCTGGTCTGGCAGGGGGTTGGACTCAATGATCCATGGAGATCTCTTCCAACCTCTAACATCCTGTGATCTCATGACAGCTATACCCTTGAAGTTGGAGTTGTTGTGGTTCTTATTGTAATGGGAAAAAAAAAATATGGCTAAATTTATTTATTTTTGAGTGGAATATTGAATTGGAACTTGTGAATGGTATTTCTCAGCAGTTCTGGAGCAGACACAGACTGGAGAGCCTCATTTCTATATATCAGTGTTGTTCAGCAGCGTCCCCTCTGCCACTCACAAGTCTCGTGCTGTCCCCTCAGACAGATGAGCTGGATGAACAGAGGAGACCTGGAACCCTTTAGAGCAAGCCACCAACATGATTTCCTCTCAGAGGCTGCCATGTCCTTGAGCTGCTGGAGGAGCTAGGTGACTACTTCTGCCATCTATCCTCTTCCCAGCCCATTGTCCCCAGTAACCTCTCCACTGCATGGTTTTGCCTCCTCCACCCAAGCAGGCAGCTAATAGATCAAATTGTAATAAGCTCCTTCAAAAACTAGCAGAAAGTCTTCCTTTGGCTCAGATGAAGGCAACCAGGTCAGTGGTATCTCAGGGTCCTGTTCATGTCTGTGATGTTTGAGGTTGCAATGAGATGTGTGTTTTCATGCATATTGTTCTTGGGAGGGTAGAAACGAACTTGGGAAGCTCTTCCTTGATGCTTAGCACACCATCTGCTTTTCAAACCTAAGTGGGACATAGGGCAGGGGCAGGAAATGTGGTGGCACTACTTCAGACCTGAGGGACAACTCTTCCTCTTCCCTCACTTGGCCTGTACAATGGTGCCTATTTGTCTTGGATTCTTCCAAGTGGAGGTTTATACCTTGGCCTGAGTTAATGGATAGGGCTCCAGAGGGAGGAACAGGTCTGGATTTTGTTAAGTATTGGTAGAAGACTGTGTGGCAGTGCCAGGTCACTTCCCAGCTTGTAGCTATGAGTTCATTCATGTTTGGGCATAAGACTTGAACACAGATGCTGGAGAACTATACTTAGAATGCTCCACAACCACCTTATAATTTTTTTCATCCACTCTTTCTTTTCAGTGGCTAGAAAAGCTCACCCCTAGAGACCCCTAAGGAACCCCTACAGACCCCCAGAGACCTGTAAGGAACCCCTTCAACACCTAAAGATCCCTTAATGCCCCTACAGACCCCTATGGATCCCTGAATGCCCCATAAGACCCCTAGAGACTCCTACAGACCCCCAGAGACCCCTACAGACCCTCTACAGACCCATAAATGCCCCTAGAGACCCCTAATTTCCCCTTCAGATCCCAGCAGACACATACAGACCCCTATGGACCCCTAAATGCTTCTACTGACCCATATGGACCTCTGAATGCCCCTACAGACCCATACAGACCCCTGAGGAGCCCTACAGACCTCTGTGGTCCCCTATGGGCCCCTCAGGGCCCCTACAGATCCCTTAATACACCTCAAGACCTCTCATGGCAGGTAGCCAAGCCTCTGGATCTACAGAGCCTGTGATGCTAAGCAGAGTGCATTGTAGAGCTGCTAAACAGGGCACCTAGCACTGGCTGGAAGCTCTCAGAGCACTTCACAACAGTGGGATGCAATTAACTACTGGACACAGAGGCAGAAGGATCTGATGTGACTTACCTAAGATCATGCACCTGGTCTGGAAGAGATACCAAGGAGACAGTTCAGGGCTTCTCTATCCCAGTTCCAGGCTTGCTGCAAGGAACCTGACAAGAAACCACACTGGATTAGATACCCATACAGCCACCTCTGTCTTCAGTCCAAGCTCTGCTCTACCCTTTCCTGGCAGTTCCAAAGCATTCACCTTCATTTCTGAACACAATGATCACTGTCAGCCATGGCTTGGTGTTGCTTAGTGTCTGTGCAAAGGCAGAGAGGGAGGGGAAAGCCCAAAACTTAACACTGAATTTGCCCAAATGTTGAATGTTGCAACTTCTGCCACCTGTCCAGGCTTCCTGAATTCACCTCCCAGGGTGGCGGAGTAGCTCTGNCCTCCACAGTCCCCTACACATCTTTATATGATGCCCACAGCAAACCCCACAGCTCTACAGATGCTGACAGACTCCTCCCGCTGCCTACAGATCATTATAGACTGCTACAGAGCTCCACAGACCTTCAAAAGCTGCTTGCAGCCCCTTACAGACCCTTAAAAGATGTCTGCAGACCCCTACAGACATCTGCAGACCCCTAATAGGTGCCAGCTGAATCCTACTGACCTTTAAAAGACACCTGCAGACCCTCTACAGAGCCCCTAGAGACCCCTGAGTGCCCCTACAGACCCCTATGGACCCCTGAATGCTCCTACAGACCCCCCAGAGACCCCCTAGACACACCTGAGTGCCGCTACAGATCCCTAGGGACCCCTTACAGACCCCATAGAAACCCGAGTGCCCCTACAGACCCCATAGAGACCTCTGAGTGCCCATACAGAGCCTCCTAGATACCACTGAGTGCCCCTACAAACCCCTAACAGAGCCCTAGAGACCCCTGAGTACCCCTAGAGACCCCCTAGAGACCCCTGAGTGTCCCTACAGACCCCCATGGACCCCTGAATGCCCCTACAGAGCCCCAGAGATCCCTGAGTGCCCCTACAGACCCCCCTAGATACACTTGAGTGCTCCTACAGAGCCCCTAGAGACCCCTGAGTGCTGTTTCAGCTTCTGTCCAGTAATGAACTGAATGAATTGGTATGAAAATTTTCCCATAATAAGTAGAGATACTAAATGCTAGAGATGTAATGTTGCAGCTTTTGTTCTTCTTTAAAATCCTCCTCATTAAAAGGCTTTGGATTAAAATTAGATCTTCTGAAAAAGTTCTCAGAGGATTGATTCTATAAGGGCAGGTGAGTTCAAGTGGTATCAGCTTTTCTCTGTAGTTAAGAAATGAACTGTGTATGAGAGGAACAGAGAACATGTGCTGATTCTGTCACAGATTAAACAGTGTAACCAAAACTGGTGTTTTTCTCTCTCTTTTGAGCAGATGCAGGACTGCCACACCGGACCTGAGCTGCTGTCCCACCCCAGGCAAGAACCAGGTAAGACACTGCTGAGGCCTCTCAGCTGGCACAGCCCATGAAGGTAAGGCTTTCTGCTTAGTTGCACAGTCTAACTTCCAGACTGTATTTGAGGAGCTGTGCATGCTCAGCTTTCACCCTTAGTGTTGTGGGGTTTCTCCACAGAGATGCTGAATCACACGCCTTGAAACAGGAGTAACTGCTCACCTTCCAAATGGCACTCCTGCAAGACATGCCTGCTGAAAATGTAGTGAGAGCAGTTCCTAGGGGGTACGTAATGGAATTGCAATCAGTCAGAAAGGCAGGAGACTGGAAAAAGAAGCACCCTCTGTGGACATGAAACCAGTTACTTTATTATGATAAACCACAGCTGTAGCAGAGCTCTGAACTTTGTCACCCCACAAAGCTTGAGATTTTGCCACTGCTTTTCAGTATGCCATGCTTCAATCAAATGAATAAAGGCTTAGATGGAGATGACAGGAAAAGCCAGAGCCACGACAACAGCAGCCTGTACTGTGCCCCACTGAGCTAGCAGGAGATACAACCTTCCTGAAAGGCCAACATGGATGGGAGTGCTGTCACAGACACATTCTCCACTCTAATGCTGAACTTTAGCATCTCTGATGGGTGTCTTGGCAAACAGACTTCTACCAGTTTTATCAAACATATTTCTGTGTACACACAGAAGGACAAAAATAGCTCTCCTTTTTTATTAGATGTTCATGGCCAGAATATTCCTCTCCAGATTAATAGTCATTACTAATTCAGAATAGCATGCCTCAGATACCTCTTTATATAAATCCTACCTCTGTGGTGACAGCTAAGAAGCAGGATGTTTTAGTGCACTGCCTGCACGGCCTTCCCTAACAATCTCCCCCTGCAGTAGCTGGAAGGCACTGGTGTCACCAGACACCAACTGTAGTCAAGCAGGCAAAGCAGCTGACGCTACACCTCTAGCTGTACTTAGAGGGACTTGGAAATGTATAATGCTATATTAGTATGTAAAGCCTCTAGTTAGGCTACCTTAAAGTAGCTTTTAATCTTTACTAATGAAAATCTGCAGTTATGATCCTAAGTCTTCTTAGGTGGTCTAAGTATTTCCCAAATGCTTCCGTGGCTTTGGGTGCAATCCGACATCCATTGACTCAAAAGCAAAAATCTAACTGGAGAAGTCCACTTCTGCTGACAGCCCTGTACAAGAGGCTGTCCTACACTGGAGGAGTCCAGAACAAAACAGGGGCTTTCCCTACCAGCCCCTCACATGACTGCTGCACATACTGCTAGCACTGCTAAGTCAGCAACCACACTACATCAAGCTCTGGCATGGGAGGAGGTATCCACTTGAAGCACTGCTGTCATAGCTCAAGTGCTCTTGCTGGCAGCCCTTTCCCTTCCAAAGCCATTATGAGGTTTTTGCACAACTGAAGAACCTCAGCTTCCAGTTTTTACAGTAGCAGAAGTTGCATACTTGTGGGCTGAAAAAAAGACTTTTCAGATTTGTTGTGCTTCTACTCTTCTGTTTAGCCAGAGTGGCGATAGGCCTCCAAACAAAATATTTGCAGCTTTGAGGGACCTTTGTTCTTGCCACTTGAGATTCTTTTCATAAACATTGTTTTTGCTAGCATTTCTGTGCTAGTAGTAGTAAATGTGGATGTGACAGCTGAGGAAAAGGAGAGCAGGTTAGGAAGTACTAATGACTGCAGTTCACCTTCAGAATTCCCCCATACCTAAGAGAACAGAGTAGTAAGTTTTGACTAGGGTAACATTAATGAATCTGTGAGTGTACCACTTGTGCAGCCCTGAGGCTGCCTCACCTCAGAGCGGAGCGTGGTGTGGGCTGGCACTGCTGGTGCTCTGCTGCTCACAGTTTCCCTTGTGCTGGGAAGATGTCTGAAATTTGTTGAGTTTCAGACTGCTTTGCAAGGGGACGCAGAGGTTCAGCAGACACTTGGCAGTTGTCAGTGTGGGGAGATGTCATTACGCAGAACAGTTCCCAGGATCAGACTGAGCCTGTGGCGTGAACATCGACAAGGCACTGAGCTAAACCTCCTTTCATTAAACTGCCATTGTATCCTTATGTCATACTTAGAGAGACAGTGACAGGGAGGAAACCTGACTTAAAACTCTTCAGGAAAATGTGACCTTCACTGGTGAGATGGGACCTCTCTGCAGCACTCTGCAGCAGAGTGCTGTTCCAGCCTCTCTGCTCAAGTCCTGAGGTAATGTTTCAGCAGGCCAAAATAAGCCTGCTTAATGAGGTCCAGGGGGCATTATGCCTCTCGCCAGCTGCTCATTAGCAAACTGACTGCACGACCAATAGGCAAAACACATCAACCTCATACAGTCAGATATTGCTGCTGGGTCTGTTGCTGATTTACAAAGATCAGCTGTTCTGCATTAAGCAATTGCATATGGGAACTTATTGGGAATTTCCTTGAAATAAGCCCTAAAGTAAGTTAAATCTTTATGGGAAGATGTCTGAAAATAAAACCATACAAGAATGGCTGGAAGTGAAAAGACAGGTCTGGTTTTATTTTGCTGTAACTTACTATCTGCATCTGGTAAACAAAAAGCAGGAAGAAGCAACCACTAAAAGTGAAGCTACTACTTCAGGGCTGGAAAAAAATGAGATTGTTATAAATTTACCACCAAAGAATGTTGCTGATTATGTATTTATTTATTTAACACTCTGGCCAGCAGAACTGGGGGCAGGAGTTTGTGTGTGTCCATTTTGGGGTCCCTCAATTTAAGAAAGATGCTGAGATGCTTGGATATGTCCAGAAAAGGGCAACAAGACTGGTGAGGAAGCTGGAGCACAGCCCTGTGAGGAGAGGCTGAGGGAGCTGTTGTTGTTTAGCTTGGAGAAGAGAAGGCATAGGGGAGACCTCATTGCGCTCTACAACTACCTGAAGGGAGATTGTAGCCAGGTGGGGACTGGTCTCTTCTCCCAGGCAAACAGTGACAGAACAAGAGGACACAGCCTCAAGCTGTGCCAGGACAGGTTTAGCCTGGATGTTAGGAAGAAGCTCTTCACAGAAACAGTGATTGGCATTGGAATGGGCTGCCCGGGGAGGTGGTGGAGTCACCGTCCCTGGAGGTGTTTAAAAGGAGACTCAGTGAGGCACTTAGTATCATGGTTTAGTTAATTAGAAGGTGTTAGGTGATAGGTTGGACTGGATGATCTCAAAGGTCTTTTCCAACCTGATTAATTCTGTGATTCAGGTTTTTCTTTTTCATTTCTGTTATACCTGTTGTTGCTCTCCCATGGCCACAGATATTTAAATATTAAGTTGTTGTCTGTACTAGATCAGAGTAGATCCTTTGTGTGGGATGGTGACCCAAACAAGGATAAGTCATGGAAAAACAGGTTGGTTTCACTGCAAGTATAAGCATAGCTTTGACCATAAGAAAAATACTGCTTAGAAATGTAACTCTAGCAAAGTTATGCTATCAGTAAACTCCAATAGGAGAGAAGCTGTGATACAGGGTCCATCATACTTGACTGTGTATGAAGGACATCAATTCATAGAGTTGGTTCTTACCCTGGTGCTAAAGGAGCAGAGGGTAAGTTTTGCCAAGTCTTCAGTTAGGAAGTGCAGCTACAGCTTACAAGGGAATTGACAAAGGCTTCTCAGTAATGTGGTACATGGAAAATTGTATAACTGATGGTAGCAGACAAGGTGGGGAAGAAACAGTTTCTGCTGGACAAGACCAGAATTTTGCTTCCTGTATTCTGATTTCCCAGGCTTCACAGCTCTGGGAAAAGGGCCCATGTATGTCATCTTATAGTGTTAAACATTAATTGCTACCCACTTACAGCCTCTGTTCTGTCCCAGTGTGTTTTGCCTTAAGATCTGCCACGGAGTATTTTCACAGTCAACAAAGGTGAAGGAAAACATTTTGAGAAGTTGGCAGAAATGTGCTAAGAATTTAACAGGAAGCCAAATACTGTTTTTCCATGGGAGTGTATGAACTGAGATCTTTTTATAAGTAGGAGGAAATGAAGCTTACATTTTGTGGATTTTAAAAGTAAGTTGCTGTATCTCCCACATATTGCATGCAAATAAAAGGTCAAGAAAACTAAAATTATTCACATATGCACAAAATGGCACGCAACATTTCTTCTACAGATATCCGGAATTGACATATTCATTGATAGCTAACCAGAGCCTGTCCTCTTAAGGTTTGTCTGTCTTAGTGGTCCCATTTTGTTTTACTTCTAATTATAATGAAGGTACAGCCTTCACGGATCTGCAGGTCTGCCTTGAGTGGAAGAAGGTGGTGGTAAGATAGGAGAAGAGGTGGACACAAGTGTTCTCAGGAGCTCTATGAAGTTTCTGCAGAATAGAGACTGGAAAACAAGGCTGCCCCATTCTCATATAAACACTGTAGCTTGCAAAAGGTAGCTAAAGTAAGGGATTGGATATGGAAGAACAATAATAGATAGGTCTATATCATTCCATTGGATTGGAGCTCTTCTGCCTGGAGAAGAGAAGGCTTAGAGGAGACCTTGCAGTGGCCTTCCAGGATCTGAAAGGGACCTACAGAAAGGCTGAGGAGGGACTATTGACAAGGTCTTTTAATGATAGGATGAGGAGTAATGGGTTTATACTGGCAGAGGGGAGATTTAAACTAGATGTTAGGAAGAAGTTCTTTCCAGTGAGGGTGGTGAGACACTGGAACAGGTTCCCCAGGGAGGTGTTCAGGACCAGGTTGGATGAGGCCTTGAGCAACCTATTTTAGTGGGAGGTGTCCCTGCCTATGGCAGGGGGTGGTTAGAACTGGATGAGCTTTGAGGTCCCTTCCAACCTAAACCATTCTATGATTTTATGATTGTTGATTAGGGTATAATTTGCTGCACAAACTAT
>WBNM01001952.1:0-27567 GCA_013399055.1 Ramphastos sulfuratus
ACTGCTTTCAAGCCACTCTTCACTCAGCCTGCATCTTGGCTGTACCCAGCCTGTGCTTGGCATTTCTGCCTCCAGGCAAGTCAGTGTTTCTCTTCTGTGCCTTTCTGCTTGCTGTTCACAGAGCTGTATGGCAGCATTTTAAGAAAGATTTTGTTACTGTAAAGCTAGAATGGAGGCATCTGTGTAGTCTGAACACAGAAGTGCTTGGGGAAGAGTAGATTTGAGGATGTGGATCATGTTTTGGTTGTTAGTTGGTTGTTTTGGAGTTTGGGGGTTTTTTGGGTTTGGGCAGAGGAGGGTTGTGTGGTATAGGTTGCTGTGCTGTTTTGTTTCACGATTTTTTTTTTTCCTTTTTTTCTTTTCCAATGTGTGTGTCTCTTTTTGGTGTAATTTCCTCTGCTGCATTTTAGCTGATGTGTAGCATAGACCATAGGACTGAACAACTTCCCAAATTCATCAAGTCCAGTCCCTTGCTGCTGGAGGCAAGCAAACTGCAGCATTTTCTTCCTAAAATAGTCAGACTGTTGCCTTTAAAATAATTTTGTGGATATTTCCTGTTTCTGTTACATCATCTTTAGCACAATGGCATTGTACATGTAGAGCATTACATAGCAAATAGGCTTGATTTTGGCCTAGTGTGTGTATGGTTTAGCTAGTTAAAGGTAACTCAAGATAGCTTTGATAGTGGGACAATGATGACAGCATTCATGATGATTGGTGCAAGAGCTTTAACATCCACAGTGCAAGTGCTGTGGATGCTGAACTTTAGTAGGCTTTTACCATGAAATGCTAAGTCATGTCTGCAGGTTTTTCTCCTCCTATCTCTCTGATCTCCAGTTGCTCCTGTTCAATATCTAGCTATTGCAAATGGAAGGTTTGATTTGTCGTTAGTCTGTGAAACTGGGTTATCTGCAGGAGGCATCCGAGGCATGAGTGTCTGCCTGTCACAGGGAAACAGTCCTGTGGCCTCCTTTCCCTTTTCTGAATTGCTCGTGGTAGAAGGTGGGAGGGAGAAAGATGCTCAGACCCAGGATCTATGTGCATGCTGTGGGAGTGATGAGATCCTCCTGCCTTCTACTAGAGCCTAACTGCTATTTGTCTCTGTTTTCCCTACTACTTTCGTTCCTGGTTAAATCCTGCTCTGTTTCTCCAGCTCTGCCATCCCAGTTCCTCCCTGGTGGTGACCTCCTCTGGGGTCCTTTTCCCTGCCCGACCATCTTCAGCCTGGGCTCCCACTTTGCTCTGTGGAGTAGGCCTCCGGTGCCACCTTGACGCTTTCTCCCCAGCAGTGCTGTTCCTTCTCTCTCTGACTCACTTTGTGCTCTTTCCTCCCAGTTTGGCCTCAATTCCCACTGGATTATAGGTGTGGGACCGGGACCGAGTGCATCTGGCCGGGGCCAGTGCATGTCCCGGGAGCAGTGTCTGCCGCAGGCCTGGTTCTGGTGTGGTGCAGTCGGGATTTGTGATGTGTTATGGGGGGTCCAGCTGCAGG
Source organism: Ramphastos sulfuratus (assembly GCA_013399055.1). NCBI lineage: Eukaryota > Metazoa > Chordata > Aves > Piciformes > Ramphastidae > Ramphastos > Ramphastos sulfuratus. The sequence goes on from WBNM01001952.1 coordinate 1,493, forward strand.
CAGTGAGCTCAGGCTTGGCGGGCAGCCAGGGCACAAAGCAGAGCAATCGAAGCAGGTGTCAGGGAAGAGTTTGATGTGCCACGGGCCTGGCGCACGTGGTGGGTTTCCGCACAAGGCTGAGTTTGGGGTGCGCACTCCGGTGCAGAGTGGTCTGAGGGCTCCAGAGTCACAGAGTCATTGTTTTCAACAGTGGCAGAGCAGAACCTATGCTGCAGGGAGAAGTCTCTCTAGCTGAAGAACCAGGTGTTGCTTCTGCTTTCTCACTGAGAGTGAATCCTTAGCTCACCCTTAGTTGGTGGGGGAAAAAAAAATATCGTATGGTAAAAGATTGCTAATTTATTGCATAGGCTGCTCTAAGGTCTCACTGGTGCCTTCTCTTCTCCAGGCTGAACAAAGGGAGGAAGCTATGAAGCTGCTTGCTCTAACCCCAGCCTGTGTCTAAGCTTTGCCACGTGACTGAAGCTGTTCTAGAATGGAGGCTCCTTCATTCCTGGCACAAACATGTTTCTTGGCTGAGGTCCAGAAGGTCTTTTATATGCAGAGAGAATCTGTCCCGCTGGCGCAGAATTCTTCAGTGTGCCAAGGCATGCTGACCTCAGGGCCTTTGTTTGTGAAAAGAGATCACTCCTCTCTCCTGTGTCTTGAAATGGAAAGAGTTTTTAGCCTTCTGGTGAGGGTGGTATTGCCCATTTCTTCAGACAACCTGGCTTGAATTGGTGAGTGGCAAATGAAGTAGGAACTAGCAGCCAGGATGAATTTCAGGAAACAACTTCTTTTCCACAGAGATGAGCACAGCCCCCAAGGAATCATTTCCTTATGAGCAGCAGGAGGGACTTTGCTCTTTTCTCCACTGCTTTGCTAGAACTGATGTATTCTGGGTTTCTTTATACATACATATAAACACCACCCCACCCCCCCAACTTTTTTGTAGCATTTTTCCTGATACAGTTGTCTTTGCTTCTTGCTCAGTGTGTGTAAAGGTTCTCTCACCCATTTGAGAAGCTGCTTTGTCATGGAAAGGCTTTTTTCCAGTCTCAACCGACAGAAGCAGGCACATGCTAGGAGGGCTGTGAGCCACACTGCTGCATCTTCTTACTGTGATGTTTTCTGTCTCTGATTGCATCACCTTGCAGAGGTGAGATTCTCACACCATGCTGGTTGCCATGCAGCAATCTGTGACGGTGTCTGCAGTTGTCTCTCTATGCTTGCTGCATCAAGGCAGTTGTGGTGCTGCACAGGGACACCTCAGGGACCCTGGGGACTGGATTCCTATTTCATTTCAGCATGAGTGCCTTGGAACTGCCCTGTCCTCACCAGGGCTGCATAGCGCTCTAAGCTGAAGAAGAGCCTTGCAGCAATGAATTTCTTTGACATATCTGGATCCATCCCAGGCCCAGTTGGCTGAGTGGTTTTCTGGCAAAATCTCCTTTCCCATCCATATCCATTCTTACAAAGTGAGCTTTCCCCATTCAAATGTTTTGATCTCGCTGAAATATTTCACTTCAATATTTCTTTTGCAATGCCATGTTCTGAAAAGCAGTATGTTCCTGTGGAAAACTTGGATCGTGTCTAAAATACGTTCTCAGCTGGAGAATACACTTAGAATGTCACTCAGCTCTTCTTCAGAGAGGTTACGTTCATTGACTGAGATACGAAAAACCTCCTTCTTGGTTAAATTTACTTATTTTCCCAGTTTTTATACTTTATGGGAACAGGCTTTTGACTGTTGGCTGGGCAGCTACACAGATGCAAACTTGACCTGGGTGTTCTCTAGCCATTGTTGTCCTCTTTAGGGAGTCAAAGGGACCACTGTGCACCCAGGACTCCATCTCCCCTGTCGCTCAAGCAACCCCAAAGGTTTGGGGGTTTCTCTGTCCCACTCAATACACACAAGCAAAAGGTAATCAATCTGCCAAACGCATAAGTGCTTTACAACATAGGTGTGCAAGTTGTCTGTGAGATTTGCCAGTTGGAAGCTGCACCTCTGTGCAGTCAGTAGGTTATCATGCAAACTGGGAAGCTGCTGAAGGGCTTTTTGTCATAATCTCTTCTCGAGGAGATGGGTGTCAAGATGGAAACAGCATGGAGAAAAGAAAGAGGAAAGCCATTTACAACTAGTCATCGACAAAAAGGTATAACGCTGGGAAGAGAAGAAAGAACTGGGTCTGGGACAGAAGGGTAGGGAAGAGAGGGGGAGGAAGAGGAGGTTCATAGTAGATTTGTTGCACTTAGCATTAGGAGTTGCTACAGAGCATGCAGGTTGTAGTGATTTTCTAATACTGAATAATATGTCAGAAAGGCTATTCTGGATTTAGACCAATATATACAGTTTCTTGTCTAAGCAGAACCATATGCTCAAAAGAGAGATCATTTTATTTTACTAGGATGGACAGTAAGTAGAAACACATTCCAGGTTTCATGAGGTTTCTTCCCCCTCTTGGCAGCCGCAGTGCGGCTTGTGCTTAGTCTATGGTTTTTCAACTGTTTGATATCTGTCTGTCCCTGTACAGGACTCCAAAGCCACTACCTCATGATGTCTGTTGAACTGTGACTAATGATTATGTTCAGCAGGTCGCCATGGCTCCGGCTGCTAATTGTTAGTAGTAAAAGAAATCACCCTGCTATGTGCAGTATGGCAATGTGCTGTACAGTAGGACTCAGAGCCTTTGTGTCCTTCCTTGAGCTAAGACTTAATGCTCTGCCTTCAGAGACTGACCTCACCCAAATCCTTTCTGACAGCTTAGAAAGAAGAAAAAAACAACACAAAAGCAACAAAACCAAACCAAAACCCTAAAAAAACCCCAACAACCCCCCAGACTCCTTTGCAGAATAGCCGAGCTGGTGTTCAATACACAAACCCTGTGGGCAGCAGGTTGAGCAATCAAACATTCTTAGATATGGATACAGTCTAACATCAGTAAATAGTCCATTGCCCTTCTTCCCTCAGCCACTGGTCTCTTCTCGTTCCAAGTCTTGTGTGTTACTCTGTAGTTTAGCATCCACCATGACTCATGCCCTGGTGCTGAACTGTCCTTAGACACAACAAGACATTTTTAGCCTGATTCAGCCATGTAGTGGAACATCTGTGATGTCCCCAAGTAGACCAAGGCCTTGGTGCTTGTCAAACTTGCTTAGAGTCCAGCTGCATGAAATCCTATGCCCAGGTTGTGCCACAGGCCTACCTGCTCTGTGTCTTTCCTGCAGTTCTGTCCTTCTGCAGTAGTGTCTGCTGTCTGTCCTTCCTGCATGTCTCCTGCAGACACTATAGCAGTAACTGCTGGTTAGGGAATGGTGAGACCCATGACTCCCTGTGCAGGAAGCCTGCTGACCTTGCTGTTTTGAAGGGCTGCTCTGCTGGATTCAGCTAGAAACTCTGGTAGAACTGAAAAAAATCTACATTACATTTCAAGGCCCTAAAGGCAAAGGCCTCATTTATTGTGTTGCAGAGCTCTGAATGACCCACATCTACTTGTTAGTCTCTGCCTAGCAAGAGAGACAGCATCAAAATGGCTTTAAAAGGGACTTTTTAATTTAAAAAGGAAAAGCTACATCAGGGGCATCTTTCTTCTGCTTATTCTCCAGACAGAGGGAAATAAGTGGGTCCAGAAGCTGATTGCTGGATACTAGCCACACTATCTGTCCTCAGAAATCTTCTAATCTCTGAATTTGTTGGGATTATATCCTGGAAGACATCTGTCTGCTGCTGATCTACACAGAGGATGATCCTCTCTGACCTGGTTGGTGGTACAGGTGATGCCTGCTGACACCTGGAATGTCTCTTTGCCCATAACCAGTGAGAGGCTGTACTACTTTTGCCTTACTTTACCAATGGCTGGCTGCTGGTATCTGCCAGCAGGCATACTTCAGAGGTGACTGCAGTCAGATTTGCAGTTAAGTCAAAAAAAGCCAACCAAATGACAACAACCAAAAAAACCCCAAACAACAACAACAACAACAAAAAAACCCCAAAAATAAAAAAACCCAACCCAACAATAACAAAAAAAAACCCCACAAAAAACCCACCTGAACCCCAACAAAAACAATCCACTGAAAAGGAGAGATAGAGAATAGCAAAGGAAAAAAAAATGTGATGAAACTGTAACAGAATAGTATAATACAACTTGTGGCTCATGACACATCCATCCTGGGAGTTCAAACCTGTCAGATGATTCTGGAATTACAGATGTGGTTTTATCTGCTTCAACTTCTTTCCTGCTTTTTCTGTGTGAGTTCCAGATCACTTCTCAGAGTGAGGATGGGTTGTTCTGTAAGGATGCCTTTCCCCGCCCCTTCCTGCCACCACATCCATCCTGGAAGGTTGATTGTCAGTGCTCAAAAGGATGTTTCTCCCTATTAGGAAACAGAGGCCAGCAGAATCTGGTTTTATCTGCTCTCTGCTTGTCTCAGCCAAGCCCTGAGACTTGTTTGATCTCAGATGTACAGCACAACAGTCTTGGGTTTGAGAGGTTTTCTAAATAAAGTGCATCTTCCTGCTGGCGAGGTCTTAGAATTAAGTATAGCAAGCAAGGATTTGCAGGCTCACATTTGCTTGGCTGATGGTGCAAAACCAAAGAGGTTTTCTTCTCTAAGTTATGGATCCCAACTGGAGCATGCAGTGGGTGAGAAACCCCTGGACAGCTGTGGTGGAAGGAGTAGATCTAATCCTTTGCTTCAAAATGGTTGCAAACTCTTTCAGCCATGCCATGAGATGTCCCCTAGGCCAGTATGTCCTTCCTGAGGAGACTGATAATCAAACTGAGGAGGAGTCAATATAGCAGAACTTGGTTGATGGAAATCTTGGGAAGCCATCCTGGCCATGTGAAGGGCTTGCATTTCTGCAGAGCCTTGCTGAGCACAGACTCCTGGGGGAGTTGGGTGGGTGAGAGTCAGTGGGAAAACACTGCAGAGGGAATTCCAAAAAGGGAGCTTTCTCTGGAAATTTTTGTAGGTGGTAAATCTTGTTATGAAGTCTAGGAGGTGCTGGACTGGATCCAGAGTAGGGCAATGAGGGTCTGGAGAACAGGTCTGGTGAGGAGCAGCTGAGGGACGTGGAGTTGCTCAGCCTGGAGAAAAGGAGGCTGATGGGAGACCTCATTGCTCTCTTCAGCTCCCTGCAAGGAGGTTGGAGTGAGGTGGGGATTCATTTCTTCTTCCTGTTAACAAGTGATAGAACAAGAGGAAATGTCCTCAAGTTGCAGCAGGGGAGATTTAGTTTGGACATTAGAAGAAAATCCTTCACTGAAAGGTTTCTCAAACACTGGAACAGGCTGCCCAGAGAGGTGGTTGAATCCCCATCTCTGGAGGGGTTTCAGAGCTGCAGAGATGTGGTGCTGAGGGACATGGTTTACCACCATAGAATCATAGGATGGTAAGGTTGGAAGGGACCTCAAGGATCATCTAGTTCCAACCCCCTGCCATAGGCAGGGACACCTCCCACTAGTACAGGTCACTCAAGACCTCNCTTGGTATAGTTAGGGAAGGGTTGTACTGGATCATTTTGAAGGTCTTTACCAACTGCAACTATTCTGTGAAAGAAGGTGATGACACTGCATTTCTCTGGTAAAACAATTTTGCTGGACACGGCTGTTGCCATTTACTGTGGTACTTGTAAGGAAGACTTTTCTTACTCTATGCCTTTGCCATCAGAAACGTTTTTGTGTGGGTGGGCTAAAAGAAGCCCTGTGAAGGGATGTGTGTATGTGTACCTGCACTGTGTATACAGTAGATATGCACACGGAAAAAAGCATTTGCCTGCATGAGTGGAACAATTTCCCATCGTTTGGAACAGCTGCTTTCAGAGGGAGTCAAAGTGCATCGATAGTATCTATTTTCAAAGTTGCAGTCTCAGATAGAGGGGTGCTTGATGGCTGTTCATTACAAATACCTAACACCCACTTGTAAGAACTGAAGTGCTTTTGGAAAATGTGATGTGTGTGTTCTGTGGTGTGGATGAGTAATTGTGGCAAACAGTTGCAGTAGCTGCTCCTGAGTTTACTGCTGTTCGTTTACTATGTTTATACCTTGGTCGTGTAACTATGTCTGTAATTTTTAGCTCTGTTCACGCAGTGATCCCACGCAAGAGAGTAAGTACCATTGCTGTCTGGAGCAGCAACCCACTTCAAGAAAGATTATCTGGGGGGGGGAGGGGGGGGAAATCTGAATGAGACACATTCTGTAGGGCTAAAGAATTCCATGCATTCAAACATGGTATTTTGTCTTTTGTTGTGGTGAGGACCTGCCTTTATTGTGCTGTTGAAACATCATCAAAGCCTGGGAATCCGAGGGACATTCCAGTGGAAACGTTCGTAAGGCTGCAGTGGAGAAACTGAAATTCAAAGCAGGTCTGTGGACTTGGCATCTTCGGTAATAACAATACAAGATGTGCTGAAAGTCTGTCCTAAGGCAGACAGGATCCAGGGTTGTCCTGCTGCAGAGAGGAATGAGCTGGCTCTTGTGATTTATCCAGCCCTAAACAGAGGCAAACTGTTCTGAAAGTTGTAGGATACTCCAGGAAGCCACTATTTAAGACTTTGGCAACACTCTCCAACTGGTAGGAAAACTCTGTTTAAAATGGTTTCAAGGAAGATAAATGCATGTGTGTATTATCTCTAAGTATGGAGATAAACACAGTTGTTCTGTACAAATATTGGTTTGACCTCAGATTATTTCATTAGCTGCGGCATGTAAGGCTGATCACGTCTTGGAAAACAGCTTGCCTGCTCTACTGTGCATCTGAGGTTTGTGTGGGCTGCTGTCCATAGTGTGTATCTTGCCTTGCATTTTGGGAGACACAAGGTCAAACCCTGCCCTTGCTTCTGTGGCAGTGGGTCAGCATCTCATCTGCTTCAAATGGCATCTTGCTGTGATTCAGTACAGTCAAGGAGATGAGTGTTACAGAAGCGTGAAAATGTTTTTAGTGCAGAGTCCTGTTCCTGCAAGCCTGAGGCAAGCCTGGTGCTGTGTAGAACCATAGAATTGTTGAGGTTAGAAGAGACCTTTGAGGTCATGAAGTCCATCTACCCACCTAGAGCTCATGATCCCACCACAACTGCTAAGCCATTACCACTAAACCATGTACCTCAACACCACATCCACACATCTATTAAGTACTTATGGGGATGGTGACTCCACCACCTCCCTGGGCAGCCTGTTCCAGTGCCTGGGAACCTTTTCTGCGAAGAAGTTTTTCCTAATAGCCAACCCGAACCCTCCTCTGGGGCACAATTTGAGGCTGTCTTCTCTTGTCCCATCACTTCTTGCATGCAAGAAGAAAAGTGAAATATGTTCAGATAGTAGTAAGGGATTGTGCTGGTTTGGGAGTTACCCCCCCTCCCCTACCCCCATGAATTCACCAGACCAGACTCAGTCAACTGGAAGTTAAGGAATGAAGCTTTATAGGCACAGCTTAGCACAATATACAAGGAGATATTTACAATGTATTACAAATATTTACAGCTATATACAGAAACATACAAGTTAAAGGTAATACAGAAACACAATACCCCTCCCAGAAATCAGAGTCCCCAGGAGGGGCTCATAACCACTCTTCCACATTCTTTCCACCCCTTCACTCTTACCCCAGAATCTGCCTTACATGCAAGGTGAGTTGGAAGGATTGGCAAGGGGTGTTAGAAGCAGAATGATTAGTTGGGTTACAAAGATCCAAGCAGAACAGCAGAAGCCCAGGGAGAAAAACACAGGCTCAGACAGACTGTCTTATCTGTGTTTGTGTCCTTGTATCTCAGCAAGCCTATGAGTGAAGTAGACATCACCAGTGTTTTTTTTTCACAGCCTATAATCTAATTTTTCTCATTAAAATATTCCAATTAGCCTTAAACCAGCACAGGGATGTGACCTGCATGTGTCAGTACATCACAGCAGGTGGGCAAGGCAAAGATCAGAGAACCAGAGGCACCAACATTTGCAGCAGCAGCAGTTAGTAGCTTTTTCGCTATCAAGCAGTTAAATAAAAATCTGGTAGGACATCCTGCTGGTACACTACACTATGTGCTGCTTTGGAGTGTATCTGCATGTGAAGGACCAATTTGGCTGCAGGAACAGGGTAATTCAGATGAATTAAGTTGTGCTTAGCAGTGGAAGCTTTGTGTGACTGCTACAAAGCCCTGGAACAGAGCCCAGGCAGTGGACATGGATCAGGCACAGACCAAGCTAAATGCATCCCTGCAGCTGAAGTCCTGCCTGTAAGCTCTGTCTTAGGCTTCTCCTTTGCTCAGTGATTGGCTGAGCATGTCAGGGACACAGTTAAATCTGAGCATAGTGAAACACTGGAACAGGTTGCCCTTAGAGATACTAAAGGCCAGGCTTGACAAGGCTCTGGGCAACCTAATCTAATGGAGGATGTCTCTACTCACTCCAGGGGGATTGGACCGTGTGACTCTTGGGGGTCTCTTCTGACCCAAACCATTAGAGATACTAAAGGCCAGGCTTGACAAGGCTCTGGGCAACCTAATCTAATGGAGGATGTCTCTACTCACTCCAGGGGGATTGGACTGTGTGACTCTTGGGGGTTTCTTCCGACCCAAACCATTCTAGGNATTAAGTACTTATGGGGATGGTGACTCCACCACCTCCCTGGGCAGCCTGTTCCAGTGCCTGGGAACCTTTTCTGCGAAGAAGTTTTTCCTAATAGCCAACCCGAACCCTCCTCTGGGGCACAATTTGAGGCTGTCTTCTCTTGTCCCATCACTTCTTGCATGCAAGAAGAAAAGTGAAATATGTTCAGATAGTAGTAAGGGATTGTGCTGGTTTGGGAGTTACCCCCCCTCCCCTACCCCCATGAATTCACCAGACCAGACTCAGTCAGCTGGAAGTTAAGGAATGAAGCTTTATAGGCACAGCTTAGCACAATATACAAGGAGATATTTACAATGTATTACAAATATTTACAGCTATATACAGAAACATACAAGTTAAAGGTAATACAGAAACACAATACCCCTCCCAGAAATCAGAGTCCCCAGGAGGGGCTCACACCCACCCTTCCACCTTCTTTCCACCCCTCTACCTTATCCCAGGGTTTGCCTTACNACATTTGCAGCAGCAGCAGTTAGTAGCTTTTTCGCTATCAAGCAGTTAAATAAAAATCTGGTAGGACATCCTGCTGGTACACTACACTATGTGCTGCTTTGGAGTGTATCTGCATGTGAAGGACCAATTTGGCTGCAGGAACAGGGTAATTCAGATGAATTAAGTTGTGCTTAGCAGTGGAAGCTTTGTGTGACTGCTACAAAGCCCTGGAACAGAGCCCAGGCAGTGGACATGGATCAGGCACAGACCAAGCTAAATGCATCCCTGCAGCTGAAGTCCTGCCTGTAAGCTCTGTCTTAGGCTTCTCCTTTGCTCAGTGATTGGCTGAGCATGTCAGGGACACAGTTAAATCTGAGCATAGTGAAACACTGGAACAGGTTGCCCTTAGAGATACTAAAGGCCAGGCTTGACAAGGCTCTGGGCAACCTAATCTAATGGAGGATGTCTCTACTCACTCCAGGGGGATTGGACCGTGTGACTCTTGGGGGTCTCTTCTGACCCAAACCATTCTAGGATTCTGAGAGCAGAGGGTTTTCAGCAGTGATACATCTGGAACAGGAGCAGCTGGGCATCCTGGGAAGGTAACAAACAAAATTTCAGTGCTCCAAAGTAGCTTTAGTGGCTTTGTCACAGACTATAGTGCCTCCTTATTCCCCTTTTGCATTGAAAATAACCAGATTGTTACTCGGGTTTCTATTTTTAATAACCAGCTCCACGCTGGGATCCCTTACTTCACTAAAACAGCAATAGCAGAGTTTCACAACTGACAGCACTGACCGGGGCATGTCCACTGAATTTCTGGCTTCAAGGTTATTGCTAAGCAGGCAGCTTGGCATGAAAAGTGTTTGCACAGATCACAGCAAAGCAGGCAAGCTGCATGTTTTTACAGAATGCTACTTTCTTTGCCACTGTGAAAGGACAGGCACTCTTTACAATGCTTGCCAAGTACAAGCTTTTGTCTTATTTCTCTATCCCATGACTTTATTTTTTGGTAAAGCAAAACTACAGTTTGTAGCTTTCCCCGTTCAAACATTCATCTGTCCTGCCAATGCCATCGTGTATCATCGTCATCTCTCTTTTTGGAGAGGAAGGTTGTGTAACCCCAGGAGTTAGCTCTGCTGTAATAATGCTCCATCTTCAGAAACAGCTTTGACAATGTCTAAAATTAGCCACTTCTTATTCTATGAAATTTCTGGTCTAGTCCAGCTGAGTTTCCTTTAGAATATCTGCTGGGACAGGATGTACTGGCTGGTATCAGGCAAGGGCCACATGATTTTATTGTGTTTTTTTAGAACAAACAAAGGGAGGGGATGTACTGACTGGTATCAGTATTCTAGTTTTTAGGGCAAACAAACAGTGCATTGGGATTACACAAACCATTCTGCAGAAATAGAAGGAAACTGCTCTCTTGTGGGTAGAATTATAAGATTTATTATCTAAAAGATGTGCTAAGTGGCTGTGGTAAGAGGGAGCACAGGAGATGCTGCTGAAACTTGCACCACTTGGGGAGGGAATGTCAGTTTCCTCTTCCGCAGCTCTTATCATTACCCTGCAGTTTTGATTTCCATCCGGGTTGGAATGGTAAGGTGGGTAGCTCATGGCAGTACAGCCTGTGTGAGACACCTGTTGTAGGCTGCTGTGGGTTTTGCTGGCAGTCTTATTTCCACCCAGCACCAGTCATTCTCATGTCACAGTTAGCAGTGCATTGCAGAGTTGGCTCAACCAGTATCTTTCACAGAATTCTCTCTGGAGAAGAGAAGGCTTCGAGGAGACCTTATAGTAGCCTTCCAATATCTGAAGGGGGCCTACAGGAAGGCTGGGGAGGGACTATTGACAAGGTCTTGCAATGACAGGACAAGGGGCAATGGGTTTAAACTGGCAGAGGGGAGATTTAGACTGGATGTTAGGAGGAAATTCTTTACAGTGATGGTAGTGAGACACTGGCACAGGTTGCCCAGAGAGGCTGTGGCTGCTCCCTCCCTGGAGGTGTTCAAGGCCAGGTTGGACGAGGCCTTGAGTAACCTGTGCTAGTGGGAGGTGTCCCTACCTATGGCAGGGGGTTGGAACTAGATGATCCTTGAGGTCCCTTCCAATCTTACCATTCTATGATTCTATGATTCAATGATTCTATGAATTACAGCACGGTGTGGGTTGGAAGTGACCTCTAGAAATCATCTAGTCCAACTCCCCCACTAGAGCAGAGGCACCCACAGCAGGTTTCCCAGGATCACAATGGCTGGGATGGTTTGGAACCTTTACAGAGGAGGAGACTCCACAACCTCTCTGAGCAGCCTGCTCCAGGGCTCTGGTATCTTCACAGCAAAGAGGCTTCCTGAGCACAGCAGACACTCAGTAATTTTAAACTGGAGAGAGTCAAAAGCAGAGGGAACTGCGTTGTCCCACAGGCAAAATATCTTCTTGTATAATACCCTGGAAGAGGTAATTCCTACAACTTGAACCTGGAACCGTAACCTGGGGTCTGCAATTGGAAAGGGCCAGATTTGAGAGTCAACTCTAGGAGTTGAGTTAACCCATGGAGAATCACAATCTGTCCAGAATTAATTCAGCTTAAGCTTTTCCCTCTGGATTTTTACAGTCTTACCAAGCAGAACATTGCAGCATTTGGACAGTCATAAAACAGAAATGCTACAGCTTGAAAAATACTTTAGCCAGCTACTGAGATTAAAGCAAGCCCTAGATAGCTATATAACTGTCAGACAAATCAAAGTGTGGCACGCTGTGCTGCACGGCAAGATCGACTGGGGCTGTTTGACAAAGCCCAAAGCCTGCCTCACAGTTTCCAGCGTGGCTGCACAGGACCCTTCAGGAGGGACGAGGGACAACAACCAAATGCCTGGGAGCGATGAAGATGCCCTGTCCGGTGAGCTCCTCGCTGGCACGGCTTGGGACTCTGCGCAGGCACCCGCAGGCTCGCCTCCTCACGTCGGCAGTAAGGGCAGGAAAAGACTGAGGTGCAAATGAGAAATATAAACTGAGAGGGTTATTGATAGGGAAAAGGCAGTCCCCACGCTGCATGAGTCATGTAAGCCACAATGCTTCTCAAGCTCAATTTGAGAGAAGCAGAGGTGCATGGAGGATGGTTTCAATTTTCAAGCAGTGCTTTTTTTGACCATTCATGCTTTTGAAAAGTAAAAATAATGTCTTGGCTCAGAAATTACTGCAAAGCAGAGGTATTCTGCTTTTGGCCCCTTGCCTACTCACCCTCTTGAAGCAGAGCTTATGTATTGTGATGAAAACATAACAGCTTACTCTGCCAAGGAACAGGTCATTCCTACCAGAGCCTGTGAACGAGGAGCTGTTGCAAGCAGGAAGGTTGAACCAAATGGGATCAAAGAGGATGGATTCTTAATAAATATGTGTTTTGGAGTTACATCTCAATTTCTTTTCATAGAAAAAAAAGTATTCTACTCTCTTTGGGGGTTCCTGTCTTGGTGAAAGCATCCTGAAAATGCTAATTTAAAAAGAGATGAAGCCTGACTTTTGAAGACAAATGTAGTTCTTCAGAGGTTCTTTGCTAGCATTTTAACCATGAATCTTTATATTCTGAGCATCTTCTCCCACAAGACTTCCCCTTCCACTTATGTAAAACATTTGACCTTTATAAATGTGTTCTTTATTCTGATTACACCAAACTTCACAAGCCACATTGAATCTCAGGTACAGCCCCAGCATACTTTAACAGTAGTTTAGAAAATTACCACTTTCACTGTAGTTCTTTCAGGGTTTTTATTGTATTCTAGATCAAGCAACTTACATCCTTATTCCTTGCACCTTCATATGCAAGATGACAACTGGAGAGTCTCAGCATGGTGGGGTTGGGAAGGGTCCTCTGGGCATTATTCAGTCCAACCTCCCTGCTAAAGTGGGGTCACCTACAGCAGGTTACCCAGGACCACAATATCCTGATGGGTTTGGAATAGCTGCAGAGAAAGGCTGCACAACCTCCCTGGGCAGCCTGCTCTGGTGATTATAACAATATGGTGTTCTTAATAATTTTTTTTTGTTTTGTTTTTTACTATTAACATTTATTTGTAAAGTATGGATCAGACTGGTTGCTGAGGGAAGTCAGCTGGCTTTTGTGGAACTATGAGTACATACCATCTGGCATTGTATAGTCTGAAGAAATTGTACAGTCTGAAGACATTCTTCATAGTGAGTGGTGAGACTTTGGAACAGGTTACCCAGGGAGGATGTGGGTGCTCCTTCCTTGGAGGTGTTCAAGGCCAGGATGGAGGAGGCCTTGAGAAACCTGGCCTAGTGGAAGGACACGTGTCCCTGCCCATGGCAGGGGGGTGGAACTAGATGATCTTTTAAGGTCCTTTGAACCTAAACCATTCCATCAATCTATGATTTGTAGAACCATGAGAGTCCACTGGCTCTCTGGACCTGTGGATGCTTTACAGTCTTTAGTGAAACTGAGAACTGTAGGTTTCCTTGCTGTGAGATTGCCTAAATATCCAAACTCTGTTAGAAGTGACATAGAGTGCAATAAATCAGTTAATCCTGGATAAGCCATGGATTTTATAAACTACTGGGTTTCATCAGAATTATGGTTTTACGTTCATATGTTACTGAGAGCAAAAGAGGCTTTAAGACTTACAGCTATTAGTTCTGATAATGTGCTTGTAGGGAGGAGAAGGAACTCCAGTTGCTACTTTCAGCCCCAGTACAGAAAATAGGCTTCTCACAGCCCGTATCCAAAAATACAAGAACAGCAGAACTGGAGTTGCAGAGCAAGGGAGGTGAAGTGTGTAAACATGGGGGAAAATCAAACTCACAAGTGCACAAAAGGCCATCCATTAGTTTACTAAACCAAGTAATCAGTTAGTAAAAAGATCAAACTTTAGGAAAGAAATAGGAAGGAGGCAGGAAAGGAAGAGATTTATACACAGAGAAGCTGAAAGCATGAGAAATGTGAAGAATAACTGCAAAAATAGTCAATGAAGGGAATTTTATTGGAGAAAATGAGAACGTTTACATAAGGAGATGATTATTTCTCTTAAGGGAATAAAGATCAAGTATTAATAACAAGCATGCTGACTAATGCTCTGTGCTGCAAACTGAGGGTTTAGTAGTTGCAATCAGAGTCTGTTTTCTGTGTCTTCAGTGGCAGAAGAGATTCACAAACCCCAGGGAGCTGCAGCAGCTCCTCTGAACGGGGAGAGAAGGTGAGGCTGGAAAGCAAGGGGACTGTTTTGGCTTCCTTCTGTGGGAGCCTGGCTAGAGCAGGACAGGCTTGCTTCTAGGTCTGCTGTAAGGTATAGACAATGTTGAGGTCATACCTTAAAGCTATACTGCTCCTCTGTTGACTTTGGAGTTGGGATTTACCTTGGAGAACCCAGGACACAACCCAGAAGGCATATGCAGGGAGAGGGCAAACTGGGCACTGTCCGAGGGTGCTCTGCTGAGACCCTGTGTGCTCCTGTTGGAAACTCATCAGTATTTGAGTTAAGAAATCAGTACTTGAGGATTTCTGTGATACTTCAGTTGCATGGGAATCAAAATTCCTGTGGCCTGGAAAGATGCCCAAGTCACCATGGTGCATGGGGCTGTGCTATATATACCCTAGTGCCAGCTCAGGAGTTATGTACTCCAGCCTGTAGAGCCCAGAATACTGATACCATCAGGAAAAGCTTTTTAACAAAATGGGCTATTGATTTTGTGTGGTACTGCTATTTGGCTGATGTAGAGTGGATTTTGGTCTGGGTGAAGACATGTTCTGTGCAGATGTTGAATTATCAGTGTGAGCTTTTGAGGACTTCTGAGCCTCCATGACTGAACAGTAGCACCCAAGACTTCACAGGGCTGGGTGTATTCACACAAATCAGCTTGCACCTCACATATGTGAAGAATATATACAAGATACAAGCAGAGTATTTTGTACATAAATCACTTTTGCTGAAGATTATGGGCTTGACTGTAGGAGGAGGAACCTTTCTGTGAAGACCTAGGTTCAGACCTTGATTCTACCCCCAGTACAACTCTGAATGTTGCTGCTGTATCTATTATTTCAGTAGCACATAAGTAACAAAGCTGGATATCTGAATTGCCTCTGATGAAACCCAAGAAGCTATTTTGCAGTGGATGGTGAGGTTGAAACCTGTGAAAGCCAATTGATTGCTCAGTTGTAATTAGGGGATGTTCAGTGAGAACCACAAAAGCTTGGCCTTTGGGACTGTTAAGTACTTTTTTGTGCTTTGAAGCATTAAGGGGAGGGGAAAGTAATGGAAAATATGAGTTTGGTGGGTACAGACAGGACTGGTTCTGTCTGTGTACCTTCAAGAAATGAGAAGCCATGGCAATGTGTCCTTGAGTGAGGACTATAGATTTCAGTCTATAGCTATAAAACAGTTTAAGCAATGCCAGGAACTTCACTGAAGGTCAATGATTTGGGAAATCTATTTTCAAAAAGTATAAAGTGCTATAAAACTTGCTTTGTTTCCAGAGAGCTGTGGAAATAGAACAAAATTCACAAGTAATTAATCTCAAACTGTAGACTGGTGTGTAGGTCTCTGCAGCAAGAACATTAATATCTGTTAAATTCTCCAAATTAGCTTAAACATTCCAGAGAAAGGATGTAATTCTCTGTTGTATAGGGAAGGAATTCACCCTTCCCCCAGTCTTTCTGCTTCCCAGGCACTCATGAGAAATGTTAATATCAAGTCAAACTTCTCCCCCCCACCGCTTGCTTTAGTAATCAGGTCCAGATTGGCAGTGACTGAAACGTGGTCCTGTCAGAGGAGGTTTGTGTGGTGGATCAGAAAGGGCTGGCTGCCATCAGCTTGGTGGGCACTGTAAACGTCCTTCCCAAGCTGGTAGCTTACTCAGTCTTAGCTGAGGTCTGCATTTAAGTTCACATCATGCTTCTCAGGTTTGTGGAGTATTTTTTTTTTCTTACTGAGGCGAAACTTGTAAGCTGCTTGTACTTGGGAATGAGTGGAGATGCGTTACTGTGTTGAGGAATTTTTTTTTTTTTTTTTTTTAAATCAGGCTTAGATTTGGGGAAGATTTTAACTTGTTTTGACCATGTGTCCATTGGAAGATGAAGCAGGAGAACAGAATGTCTGTGTCAAACCAGTGTCAGGAATGGGGAGGAGGTTTATTCAGGACTCACAAAATGAATGGAATGAAGAAATAGAAACCTGCCCAGTGTACCTGGCCTGATTCAGCCCCTTAGATGGTCAGCGGTGCCATCTGGTGTTAAGTGGGTGCTATTTTTCGGAGGATGGATACAGATGTGTAAAACCTCTGGGTGCTGGAAGAGCCCTGGAAAATTCGTGGTGTGAAGAACAGTGATGCCTATAGGTCTCTGAGACAGAAAGGCAGAGAAGGACCAGTTGCCACAACAAAAAAACCCAAAAGGATCTTTGTAGTTCAGACACTAGTTGTACACAAGGAAGTCCAGCAGTAGTTTTTTTTCATGGAAATCCTGAATTCTCCATCCTTTTACAACCATCAGCAGTCGATGTGATGGATGCATGTGGGCTTAGCAGAGCACAATCACAGGGTGATGATTTTAGTGATGTGTTTTCTTCAAATGTTTCTCAGAGAAGCAGGAAAAAAGCTCATGAAAGCAGACAGAGGCTCCACACCAGGGACTAGCAATCATTGCTTCAGAAGAGATCAGTTCATGTACGAAGATGGGGCTGAGGTCTTCACAGGAATCCTCATATAGGTGTCTTCAGTTTCTACAGAATCTTCAATCAGTCATCAAGAATCTTTAGATTTCTGGTCTTCTAGTACAAAGACTGCTTTTCAAGGAAAGCTAACACATGGGACCTGGGCTGGGAGGGAAGAAAGGAAAATTTGGATTTTCTATTAGGGAAAAATCTTTGGTGGAAGTGGTTTGAGCATCAAAGGTTGTTCTGAGGCAAGAAAAAAACAAGATAATTTTCAGCATTATTAAGAGGAGGATAATTTTCAGTAGAACCACAGTGGTTTTGTTATTGTAGCTGCTGAGCAAGTTAGAAGTACTGAGATGGATGATTTTTAACTAGGTCAATCTGCAATTAATGTTACGGGTCTTTTGACCTCAAATCAAGATTTTGAAGCTGCTGCTGGATCCCATAACGTTCAGTCTGGCAGCTTCCCTCAGGCCAACCAACTCAGGCAGTCTCCAGCACGTGAGGTTTCCGCAGTGAGTTCTGACTTCAGGCAGATCAATTCATGCATAAATGTCTGTGCACTGAAGCCTGACTTCAACCCATGGAGAACTTTGTGGAATAAAACCTCAGGGAACACATCTGACCTTCACACAGCCGAGTCAGTCCCTGGGAAATCTGGAAACCCAGGGCTCTGCAGATAATGAGGGGGTTTTGGTTAAGTGGTGTTCTGGCAATGAACATTTATAACTGTACAGGGAAGGCAGCTTAGACCATAGAAGAAGTGGAAAAAAATCCCTGAAAGATGTTGGAGGATCTATGGGATTAACATTTGTGAGTGTGGAGGGTTACACTGTGTGCAGAAATATCAAGTCAGAAAGCGGATACATTGGTAGGACCAGCCTCCTGGGTACGTGAGCAGAATGGGATACAGACAATGAGTAAAAAGGAGTAAAGATGCAATTAAACCAAATAATGTAATCACAGAAGAATGCTGCTGCCATAGAAATGGTGGGCTTTGGGAATGACTCTTTGGAAAAGTTGGGTTTACTGCTAAGCAAGCAAGCATGTCCATTTGCTCTCCCCAGCTCCTGGGCACAAAAAGTTGCATTTGCTGTAGCAGGTTTAATGCAATTCAAGTCAAAA
Organism: Ramphastos sulfuratus; assembly: GCA_013399055.1. NCBI lineage: Eukaryota > Metazoa > Chordata > Aves > Piciformes > Ramphastidae > Ramphastos > Ramphastos sulfuratus. The sequence continues at coordinate 19,309 of WBNM01001952.1, forward strand.
TGCTAACTTTGAGGTGCATGAAAGTAAATATTTGCAGTGTAAGAGATCCACCAAGAGACACTGTCACAGTGTAGGCACACAGACTCCTTTGTGTAAAATGACATCTTCTAGCCTCCATGGCCAAAGATGCTGGAGGCACACCCGTTGGCAGGGTGTACCTGTACCTGGACAGGGCCTAAACAAAAACATGAGTAGAGCCATAACCTGGTAGGTTTTCATTGTACACATAGTTCAGTTTCTACCTCATGCTGTAGATGAACTCTTTAAGAAAGTGTAATTCCAGTTCAGTGCTATTTATCCCTCCCCCTGGAGCAGTGTGGCAAACCTCCAGCTTTTCGTTGCTGTCCCCAGAGGGATCTGCTCTCCCTGGGCTGGGTGCCAGGCTCTGGCTGGGGGCCCAGCTGTGATTAGGGTATCACTGCAGCAGCATCTCTTCCCAAACACAGACACATCTCTGGGGAATGCCTGGTTCAGCTGCAATAGCCACAGCAGAGATGGTATTTGAGTAACGTCACTTTGGCTGCTGGCCACTGCAGCAGATGATTTATTATTTTCTGTAGGGATCTGCCTTTAAAGCTTCTCATACAGTGTTTCAGATGATATCATTGTGTGAAGGACTTACAAGATCCGTGTCAACCTTTGAATGTGTGTTGGGGGTACAGCCTTGGCAAAGAAAATGCTCAGGTCCTTTCTGGTTATTGGTAAAGAGGGGTAGCTTGTATCTCTCCCTTGCTGGGTTGCAAAAATAGAATATGAAGTAGAATTTGCTACTGTGCGTTCAGCTTTTCTCTGACAGTGCCCAGGAATCATCACAGGATGGTTTTAGTTGGAAGGGACCTTTAAAGATCATCAGGACTAACATTAACCCAGCACTGGCAAGTCACCACTAAACCATGACCCTTAGCACCACATCCTTATGTTTTTTAAACATCTCCAGGAATGGCAACTCCACCACTTCTCTGGGCAGCCTGTTTGAGGGTTTGACAACCTTTTTTGGGGAAAAAATTGTTCCTCATATGCAATGGAAACCTTCCCTGATGAAATTTAAGGCTGTTACCTCTTGTTCTGTCATGCATTACTTAGGAGATGAGACCAACCCCCACCTGGCTCCAATCTCCTTTTGGGGAGTTGTAGAGAAGACCTTCTCTCAGCCTCCTTTTTCTCTAAGCTGAACACTCCCAGTTCCCTTAACTGCTCATCTTCACCAGCTTCGTTGATGTTCTCTGGACACACTCTAGCACTTCAGTGTCCTTCTTGGAGTGAGGTGCTCAAAACAGAACCCAGTATTCAAGGTGCAGCCTCACCAGTGCCCAGTATAGGGTGATGATCCCTGCCCTAGTCCTAATTGCTGTGTGGTGTCTGATACATGCCAGGATTCTGTTGGTCTTCCGATGGCTCATGTACAGCAGGAGAGGTTAGAAGGAACAAGGTGCTACTTGAGCAAGTGCTCTGCTGTATAGCAGGTATGGTGTCTATTCATATCAGTGTGCATCTTCCAGTGCCACTAGATGGAAGTAAAAATGAATCCTCAGCCTAATGGCGCATAGTCAGAGAAACACTTAGATCACATGAAACCGGATGCAGAGGATATGCTTCAAGGTGAGATCTTGCACCATGTTCTATGTAAAGTGTGACCTGGTCACAGTTCTTTGACTGATAGTTGTGGAAGGAGTTCATAGCTCTCTTGTTGGGAACAAAGGGTAAGGTCTGCAGTGACTGAAAAATTGAAGAAAAAGGTTTTAACTGAATGTTTGGGTGTACTGAGGTCTTACATGAAGACACAGTGGTCAATATAATAACTGAACCAGATGTGTGATCTATAGTGTGTGGAGCAGAGTTAACTTGTTTTTTCACAGGAGAATAAGGAGTTAAAGAGCAAGTGGTTTGCACATAGGTGTCTGGAGTAAGTCTGGAGCTCTGGTATTTATTCTCCTTGATGCTCCAGTCATGCATTCCTGCTGCAGACAAAAGCTGAGCACCTGAGAAATCAGGCTGAGCCTGCCTGTGGAGTCTGCCTTAGTTTGCACAGTGTAGATCTCCTAGTGATCTCCATGCTCATTACCTGCACAGGGAAGATTAATGGATGTGTCCAGTTCTCCTCATATCCATTAATGTTCCTGCAATTAATGAGTCTCTATTGGTCCTGTCAGGTTAGATAATGTCCATTTCTTTCATCGAGGTGTCTTAAGTACATCCTTATCTACATCTTTCCCAGTTATCTCTCCACATGTCTGACAGCTTTGGAAAAAAGAAGAGGAGTCAGTGCTGTCATTGATGGATTCACTGCTCAGAACCTAGACTTAAGCAGTTTTATCACATTTACCAGGTGGAAAACTAATCCAACAGAGACATGGATTTTAATCCCCCCCCCCCCCCCCCGTATGGCCACCTTGAAATGACTCAGCAAAGGCTCCCCTCAGTACTGGTACCTGCACATGGAAAAGGGTATGAGCAGAAATGTAGGGAGCAGAAGTTTCCATGAATCTATCTATAAAGCAGAGGCCAGAGGTAGATTCACAGCTTCACTGAAAATATTGGGCTGGTAAATGGGTATAGCTAGCGTGTTTTGATTAGTCTCACAAAAGAAACTCAAACATAGAAAAAAGAGCACAAATCATTACTTTAACTTTACCAGCTAATTTGCACAAAGGCTGTTGAAAAAGCCTTCCTGCCTAAGTGACATTCAGAGCCTGCTTTGGGGGGTTCACAATCTCTTATCATTGTGTCCATGTCTTAAATACCAATTTTTTCAGTGCTGTGATCAACCAGCAGATTGGGGTGCCTGCTTCTACAGAATCATGCAGTGCATGCCCTGAACTGCCCATAATGCTCAGCCAGACCTCAAAGGAGCACTCTGATCGCTGTGGGAGCACTTGTGGTGCTCACCTCATCAAACTGGGACACTTCTCCAGGAAAGTAGAAAACAGCTATTAGTTGCTGATCTGTAAAAGAAAGGAAGAAAAGGAAAATACTTAGTGATGCCACATCTGAAGTGTGGGCTTGTGACTTTGCCACGACAATGTCTTAACTGTTTTGCTGCAAGACTTCCCTGTCACGTTATCCATGGCATTGTATCTGTTAGGAATGTTGGGTGGTGTGGCAGCTTAGCCTGTTTAGGCTGTCACTAGGCTGGCAGGTACATCACTATCAGCCCCTTCCCTCTGCTCCTCTAAGCATTGTGAAAATAAAACGATGTCTTTGTTTAGTAAACACTGCAATAGGGATGCTTGACATGCCCTCATCTGGCTTTGGAAGATGGGAAATGGCTCTCTCTCCTCTTCACCTGCCATTCTATGCCTGGATCATTGAAAGAAGCACCAGGGTGAAGTCTCTGAGAATGTGGTTGGGCTCTGCTGTCAGAAACAGTGACTGTGAGGCCAAGACAGTTTGCTGCTGCTGTCATTGCAAAACTCTGCCTCCTGTCTTTACCAGTGTGTAGCAGAGTATGAGAGGAAGGAGGTGAGCGTGAAACAAGGCAGATGGATAGAAATGCATAACTCTAGCACCAATGGTTCTTACAGAACAAGGTCGTTGTGGCTGTGGAGAACATTGGACAGTGCAGACATGGGCCTGAACCCTGTGAATGATTTCTTATCTGTCCTGGTATGGGCTGGGATACCCTTCTCATTCTCCTTGGAGGCAGAGGTGAGCATCACTGCAGATGAGCCATCTCCGTCCTCATCAGAGCCAAGCAGAAGTAGCTGTGGATGTCAGAAGCCTGTTTCTTGTTCCAAATAGCAATGGGCTGCAAAAGTTAGCTTGAAAAGAAACTCCATCTCCATCCTAGAAACATGTAGACATCTGGACAAGTAGTTATGAAGATTAATGTAATGTGCAGGGTCAGAATTCCCACTGACATCTGCTCAGTTTGTCTAAACAAGTTAGTGGAAACCTCCTGTGAATATGAACTGTGCTCAGTAGTGCTGCACAGGCATTTCACATCTTGGATGTCACTTGCCTTGCAGGCAAGTCTGTAAGACTTAGTGCTGTAAAACATGATACTGGGAGTATGAAATCATAGAGGCAGGGTGTAAGTTTGAAGGTCTAAGTACAGAAAAATAAGCAAAAAGCATATTATCCCTATCTCATGACCATAGTTGGACTTAAAATCAGTTCTAATGCAGTCAGGTTTTTAAGGAAGATGGGAATGCCTGGCATGCCAGCCAGGCTTGAACAAATCAGTTTTCTGCAGTGATGATCAGTGTCTAAAATAATGCTGAGCTGCAATGGTGTCTATACAAGGTTTACAGAAAGGATATAGTCTCTTAGAGCATGGATATTGACTGGGTTAATCTAGCATAAAGGACTGGAGTCTGATACCATTCAGTCCAAGAGCTGGTTGTACTTCACCTCGCATGCTCACCGAGGTGCTCTGGGATCCTTTGGGGTGGTGAAATGTCCTAGTTCGAGCTAGACCAGAACTAATTCTGGTCAGCGATGTGATTTCTCAGCTCAGTCTCTGAAGTTCAGGGCAGGTTTGCACAGCCAGTGGCTGCTTCTAGCAGCGAGAAGGCTGGTGGGGAGAGTGGCTGCCAAGGGCTGGGCTGCAGACCAGAGTCTCTGCTACATCTTGTGCACTGTGTGGGGGTGCAGAGTAAAAGGCTGCACCTACAAGGGTGGAGCAGACAATTCATGTGACCTGAAACTGGCCAACACAGGATTCTATCCCATGGATGTCAGACTTGGCATGAAGCTGAGGGATCACCAGGATCAAGTGTTGCTTCTCTTCCTCCCTGGTGGCTAGAATCTGAGGAGAACTCTATTTGTTCTGTCTTTAATTGTGATTTTCACATCTCTGCTTCCGAATCCAGTCCCTGCTGAGGCCAGTCCGCGACTTCTGCCACAGCATCAGTGGTGATGGTGTTATTGCCATTAGGGGTTGGGTTTGATACTGGTTTGTAACTATTTGTATTTGTGTTATTTTTTCCATCCCAGCTGGTTTAGTTTCCCAGCCCACCAGTCTCTCTCCCTTATTCCCTTCCTCTTCCCTTTGGGAAAGCAGAGGAATCCCTAGAGAACATCCTGTTTCTTGACTAGTGGCTGGCCCAGCTCTGATGCTTGCCATGAGTGCTACATAAAAACAAGCCCTTTTAGTGTCCAATGAGCAGGTAACCAATGCATTGATCTCAGCATGCGGGTTTGGACCCAGCTGCTGTAAAAATATTGCTAAAATTTGGAAATGTTCTACTTACTATACAATAAAACCAAGAAAAAAAAAAATCTTTCTTTAGAATCTGCCTCCCTCCCAGTCCTTCATAGCTTTGAGAACATTTGTCATTAGTACAAACTGCATAACACAGACTGAAAGGCAGTGGACTAAAGAGAGCATTTTCCTGATGGTGCCATTCCAGGCACCTTGCTGGTTGCAATAGTAGTTATAAATGGTGGTTCCAAATGGACAAGGTCAGTCTATTTGGCAGCCAGCTCAGCAATATGAAGGACTGAAACAAAATAGGACACGGAACTGTTGGAGCAGGTCCAGAGGAGGCCATGAAGATGCTCAGAGGGCTGGAGCAGCTCTCCTATGAGGACAGGCTGAGAGAGTTGGGGCTCTTCAGCCTGGAGAAGAGAAGGCTTCCAGGAGACCTTATAGTAGCCTTCCAATATCTGAAGGGGGCCTACAGGAAGGCTGGGGAGGGACTATTTACAAGGCCTTGTAATGACAGGACTAGGAGCAATGGGTTTAAACTGGCAGAGGGAAGATTTAGACTAGATGTCAGGAGGAAGCTCTTTCCAGTGAGGGTGGTAAGGCATCAGCACAGGTTGCCCAGGGAGGTTGTGGCTGCTCCCTCCCTGGAGGTGTTCAAGGCCAGGTTAGATGAGGCCTTGAGTGACCTGTACTAGTGGGAGGTATCCCTGCCTATGGCAGGGGGTTGGAACTGGATGATCCTTGAGGTCCCTTCCAGCATTACCATTCTATAGGGCAAAAATTTGACATGCTACTCCTAGGCCTGATGTCAGCATGGGTACATCATTGTCATACAATGCTGTTCAGCTCCTTTGTCACAGCATCTCTTAATCATGTTCTCTGAGGTATGTCAAACAGGGTCAAACCTGGATTGTCCCTCCTCAAATAGCAGGTTTTCCATGATGACTTAATTGTGCAATGTGTTACTAGTATCATTCTAACCTTTCCTTACTGAGATGCGTGCAGGTTCACAGCATGAAGGTGAGATGATTGTTCACTGTGCAGGAATGTCTGTAAGAAAGGTAGGTCCCAGTTTCCCAGTTGTTCTGCTCGTGTATTGTGCTGAAACTCAGACAGGAATGTCGAGGGAGCATTTTCTCAGCATGGCTCAGAGCCGAGGGTTGATAACCTGCCTTTTTTTCCATGTTCAGCACTTCCCACCCTGTGAGAACTTAAATCACACCCATGTAACTACTGGCTCTTCAGTGTTAGCAGGGAGATAAGGTGGCAACAACTCGTTTGTATCCCAAGCTGACATAAACCAGAAGCAGGTCTCACCATTTGTGGGTGGCCCCTGATCAGAGCAGGACTTAAAATCATAGAATGGTTTAGGTTGGAAGTGACCTCCAAAGGTCATCTAGTCTACCCACCCTGCAATCAACAGGGACATCCTTCCCTAGGTCAGGTTGCTCAGAGCCTTGTTGAGTCTGAACTTGATTATCTTCAGGGATTGGGACCTCAACTACCTTTCTAGGCAACCTGTTGCAGTGTTCCAGTACCCTCATGGTAAAGAACTTGTTTGTAACATCCAATATAAATCTTCTCTCATTTCAAATCATTGCCCCTTAGCCTATCACTACAGCCCTTTGTGAACAGGTGAGACTTGAGAATATCTGTAGATCTGATCCAGCAATCAGCAGTGATTAATTACAAATACTGCAAACTGTGTAAAGATGGTAGTGACTATAGCACTGGGTATGAACAATGTGCATTTAATTTGTCAGGGGAGCTTGTGGATCACAGGATGATAGGGGTTGGATGTTTCCTCCTAGGAGGTTTTCAAAGCCAGGCTCGATGAAGCCTTGGGCAGCCTGATCTAGTGGAAGATGTCTCTGCCCATGACAGAGAAGCTGGATCTAGATGATCTTGAAGGTCCTTTACAACCCAAACCATTTCATGAATATATAATGTTTCTGACACATCTCTAAATTAAAATTATTTCCTGTTCTCTAAGAAACAAAACACATTTAAGTATTCTTTTTATATTTGGGTGGGGAAGTGAGCACCCTGCTCTGTCAAGAGGAGAGTACTTCATCCGAAGCATTTTGCTTGGTAAAAATAGATTGATTCTCTTTTTTGCATGTTAGTTTGTTTCAGTGCTGAAATCTTAGAACAGCTTAGGTTAGAGGAGATCTCAGAGATCATCTGCTCCAACATATCCCCACCATGGATAAGGATGTTTCTCATCTAGGCTCAGTTGCTCAAGGCCCCAGAGTATTAAAGCAAATGCAGCAGCCCTAGTTGCTTTGTTTAGGCTCATGTTCTGAACCATGATGAAAGAGAAGCAGCATGTTATAGTGGTCTCAGTAAAAGAAGGTGCTGTGTAAGTGTATTGAACACAGAGTTTGCTCACTTGATTTGTGTCTGCAGCAGATTGTGTCTGCAACAGAATACATGAATTGCCCAAATCTTGGGTCTGTGTTCTCCGCGTTTGCTGTTATCATTGGAAGCAGTTTTATCAGCTTTCCTTCCCCATGGTACTTCAGAAAGTTGTAAGAATGCAAAGCTAGCTGAAGGTCACTTGCAATTGTAGCTCCACAAATTCCTGGCTGCTGTCAGCTATGGTAACGGTGTTGATCTGTGTTGTAGGAGTAGTGCAGTGAGACAGGAGGTGTCTTGGAGGTATCCTGAAAGAGAAGCATGATTTCCACTTGTCAACAGAAGGAGGTTTCACTGCCAGGTCTGAACAAGATCCCTTTGTTACAATGAGGCTCCAAGGACTCTTGGATGGTGGAGGCTGCTGACAGTAAGATAGGCACATGAAAGTTTGCCTCCACCAAGGATTTCATAGGCAACTGGCAGATGTCTAGAGGTGTTCTGTCAGGGCCATGGAGTATGCACATTGAAACAGCCTTGGGTTTATGTCAATTTGATATGTGGCAGTGGAACAAGATTCACCACAGAAGCTGTTCAGCTTCCACCCTTCAGAGATTTTCAAGACCAGGCTGGTTAAAGCCCTGGTCTAATCTCATAGCTGACCTGCTTTGAGCAGGAGTTTGGAGTAGAGGGCTTCCTGAGGTCCTGTGATGATGTCCTGAGTAGTTTCTGCTTTAAAATTGGGGGGGGGGGGG
>WBNM01001952.1:28922-92240 GCA_013399055.1 Ramphastos sulfuratus
GGGGGGGGGGTTGCTTGGAAGAGCAGTTGGAAGATGAGGTTGTCAAAAGCTCCTTCTGACCTTTGAGTCAGCACAAAGTTGCTTATACTGATATCAGACGAGTTCATCCTGGCTGCACCTTTATGTCTTGGATATGTTAGAGTTACACCGTAGTAAACCTACTTTCCAGCTACCTAGTGAAGTCTCAGCTTGGGTATCTTTTATCCTGTGTAGGAACAGTGTGTTACCATGTCATTGAAACTGGCTTGTCTCAGTAGCAGAGGAGATAGTTTAGATCTGCTTACCTCGAGCCACTCAGCAACACACCACACCTGCAGTTCACAACCCCTCCAGTGAGAGACACAAACATTTAATTGTTGCCCCTTTTCTTTCATAAACCCTTTGAACTTAGTGTGTCTTGTTAGTAAACAGTTGAAGAGTAGAGAGCAGGTACCAATGAATTGATATCTGTAGGACACTTCAAAGTAATTGTCAAGGGCTCCAATGACTTCTGTCCCTTAACTGTGTTTTGTTACTTGAAATACAGAAAAAAACCTGGGGTTTCCGCATCACTGAATGCATCCAGCTTGCTCCAGACTATGTTTTTGAAGGAGCTTATTAGGAAACACCCTTCTTGCTTCTAGTTGTATTCTGGGCAGTAATTGGAGTATTTCAGATACTTCCTTATTGCTCAAGGAACAATTAATTCCTGAACATGCAATTAAAAGGGTAACCTTGCAGTTCTTGTTTGGCGGAGTTGAGAATAGCGTGTAATGGTCAGGGAGTCTCCTTGAGAGATTCTCATTGAATTTCTGTGTCAAGCTGTACCCAAACCTGGTGATGCACCTTTTGATAGACAGCCTGGATTGCTTTGATGTAGATGTTCTGACAGGTTTTGAATCCATTTGTTCTCCTAAAAATGTCCTGGTGTTTCTTCCGTCAGATCTCAAACAATGGCTTCGCAATACCTGAGGGCAAGGAACTCATAAGGAAGATTGATGTTTGGCTTTAAGGATGTCTCATGCTCAGAGGCACTGAATTACACACATCACCACCTACAAGTGCCCCACCTTGTCTGTAGATGATGGTGACAGGCCAATCAAAGCTACAAATAATGATGGAGGAGCAGCTGGACTTCATAAGATCTGCAAAAGAAGATTCCTCTTAAATATCTCCTCGGAGAGCCATATGCATGTAATTGTGAGGATTTTGGAACTGATGTGGTGCAATGACAGGTAGATGACTGGTAGATATTAATTGAGAGAGTGGCCCATGCCAAGAAATTCCTTGTGATCATGTTACCTTCTTGTGCAAAATATTTACTGTATTAGAGCAGAACAACCGCAGTTTAACTTACTGTAGCTATGTAGTGATCATACAGCCACTTAGGGAGAAGACAGAGCTGCTGGCAGCCTTTGGGAGTGCTGTTTTGTTTCCTTGGTGAGGTGGTGAACACATCTCACCTCTGGCTGAGGAGGTGCTTCAATTCAATTTGAATGTGATGGTTTGGGANACCTTTTGTTCTCCAATCTGCTTTGATTCTGAAATTCTAACACCCCCCCTGTTGAAAGGGTCTCTATTTTTAGTTCTTTAAATGTAAAAATTCTGTGCTCAGTTGGAAATAGCAGTATTTGCAAATCTGCTAAGCACATCTAACTGAAACACATTGCTCATGTAGACTCTGGAGATGATCAGTATCAGCATTTTCAGCAACTGTTCTGAATTTCTTGTCCTTTTTAAACTTCAAGGTTTAAAACGTGAGCCTCGTGTTAATAAAAGCTGTTAAATAAATGCGTGTCACAGTCACTAGAAGTTTTATATGTGAGGTGTTGGATATTAGGAAAAACTTCTTCACAGAAAAGTTTCCCAGGCATTGGAACAGGCTACCCAGGGAGAAGGTGGAGTAACCAGCCCTGGAAGTATTTAAAAGTCATGTGGATGTGGTGCTGAGGGATGTGCTTTGGTAACAGTGGCTTAGCAGTTGTGGTGAGACTGTAAGCTTTAGGTGAGTTGTTGGACTTGATGATCTCAAAGGCCTCTTCCAAACTCAACAGTCCTACGATTCTGTTTCCCAGAAAATAGTTGCATTATCAAGAACCTTCAGACAAACCCAGAAGATTCCTCCATAAAAACATAAAGCCTAGCTATGTATTTATCACTTCTATGCTTTTTCCAAGATATGACAGCCAGGCCAGCTGAGGTGAATCCATAGAGGCTGTCCACAGAGTGTGGTTGTCACCCACGGGGCCTGGTTGTAGATACCCAACTGAGAGGAATGCTACTCTCTCAAAGCGGTCTAGAGACTGTTTGAGTTTTCCTTGATGATCACAGAATGCCGGAGTGGTAGGGATTGGAAGGGACCTCCAGCCTCCCTGCTAACAGCAGGGTCACCCACAGAAGGTTGTCTGGGATGGCGTTCAGGTAGGTGTGAAATCTCTCCAGAAATGGAGACTCCACAACTTCTCTGGGGTTAGAAGAAATCCTAGAAAAGAGTCTTCAAAAATACCACTTCCTTTCCATTTTTGATAACACTTCAATTCCAGAGATGTGCAGGGAAGACTCACTCCTGTGCTGGAAACATGGGCGATGTGTGTGTGGAGTCATCACAAATTGCACATCAGCATTACTCGGCCCCCAGGCAACCTGCAGTTTGTTTTTTATTTTCACCATTGAAATTGTTTCCATTGAACACCCTGAAGCAGCTCTATGAATTTGAGTGCAATCAAAAGTGATCCTCAAACAGGCCTGCCTGATGATTCGCCCCAGTGTCTCCCAGCTTGATGTGGCAGTGCATTTCATGTGGCTGCCCATCTGCCCCACATGTGCCTGGGCACTGGCTCCCAGCAGGCCACGGTGGGATCCACTGGCCTGTGCCAACCTACATCTCAAAACCTTTTCATAAGGGGAACCCCTTTGTGTTAGTCATCTGGTTGTCAAATGAGACCTGGCTGCGATCCTGGACCTGGCACTAGATGAAATATGTGCACTTTAAATATTTCATAGTTCAGCTGATGGGAATGGGCAATTCCTCCTAATGTTTCCTCGAGGTTTTTCAACAATAAATGTCAACCCAATGGCAGAGCCAGACAGGTTTCAGATTAAGGGGATGGGGTTTACTCAGTATTTAGGAATCCCCAAGTCCCAACCTCCTTTGTGTTTCTTAAAACAACAAACAAGGCAAGGCTGTGTTGAATGCAAGAGGTACTTTTGTCAACACAACTTTTTCCTTTAGTAGTGTGATAGAAAGATTTCAAAAATAGGTGTGGGTTGGTGTGTTTTGTTGTGGTGGTGGGTTTTTTTTTGTTGTTTGGTTTTTTGTTTTGGGTTTGTTTTTTTTTTTTCCCCTGATGAATTCATGACTTGGCATCCCAGAGAGAATCTAGTATTCTTCCAAGCAAAGCTCAGGGTTTACATTAGAAGACTAATAATGCCAGTCAAAAGAACCTTTCATCCCCAGGATAACTAAAATATTCCTTTGTTTGTTTTTCACCCTTAATTACTTTTCCTGTCTTGGTTTAATCTGCAGTGCTGGAGCTTGTCAGCACTTACAGCCTTTAGTTTAGGAGTGATGTCTTGGGAGCAAGAATAAAAGCAATTTTCAAGTAGGGTCTCTCTGTCATGTCTGCTGCCTGAAGCTCCTTTCCTTTTCTTTCTAAAGCCCTAATTCTGTGCCTGTGTAAATGAAATAAAACTTAATTGGAGTCAGTAGCTTTATATTCCTTAATACCAGCGGATGAGGCTTCCTCCTTTTAACCCCAATGTTCTGTCACTTGCAATGAAAGCTTCTCATTGTGTCTCTTCCTTTCCAAAGGAAAAAAGTCTCAGGAAGAATATAATCTCATAACACTTGCCTTGGTAAAAACTTAAAGCTATTTAAAGTGTAAATTCAGAGTTTGCAGTTGAAGTGAGGAATTGTTCTGAGTAAGAAAGTGAACCTTCTGTCTGGAAAATATGTTCTCAGAAGCAAAAATTGCCTGTACTTTGTTTTTTTGTGTAAAGTGATTTCTTGAAATGTCCCACATATGCTTTCTATTGGTGTAAGCTGGCACTACCACACAGCAGAGAAGTTTCTCAGTGGGCTTCCAAGAAGCCCTGCTGTACCATCTCTTGGGTAGGGCTGTAAAGCCAGACTTACTCAGCCAGAGTCAGACTTTTAGGCTTTCACTGTTTCACACTTTCATTTCCTCTCTTGTCCTTCACTTGTCTTGTCAGCTTGGGTACAAGCTCATGGGCTTGCAGACTCTTTTTTTCCCCCCATATATTTATGCCAACATGACAGCCATTACAAGAAACCGTGACCTTTCTTTCATGTCTTGGATAATATCTCAAATAATATGATTTAGCTTTTCTGCAGAGCTACAGGCTGGGGTCGGAGTGGCTGGAGAGCAGCCAAACAGAAAGGGATCTGGGGGTGCTGATTGACACCCACCTAAACATGAGCCAGCAGTGTGCCCAGGTGGCCAAGAAGGCCAATGGCATCCTGGCCTGCATCAGGAATAGTGTGGCCAGCAGGAGCAGGGAGGTCATTCTCCCCCTGTACTCTGCACTGGTTAGGCCACACCTTGAGTACTGTGTCCAGTTCTGGGCCCCTCAATTTAAGAAGGACATTGAGGTGCTTGAGCGTGTCCAGAGAAGGGCAACGAGGCTGGTGAGAGGCCTCGAGCACAAGCCCTATGAGGAGAGGCTGAGGGAGCTGGGATTGTTTAGCCTGGTGAAGAGGAGGCTCAGGGGAGACCTTATTGCTGTCTACAACTACCTGAAGGGTGGTTGTGGCCAGGAGGAGGTTGCTTTCTTCTCTCAGGCAACCAGCACCAGAACAAGAGGACACAGTCTCAAGCTGTGCCAGGGGAAGTTTAGGCTCAAGGTGAGGAGAAAGTTCTTCACTGAGAGAGTCATTCCCCACTGGAATGGGCTGCCCAGGGAGGTGGTGGAGTCACCGTCCCTGAAGGTGTTCAAGGCAGGTTTGGACATGGCACTTGGTGCCATGGTCAAGTCTCAAGGTCTGTGGTAATGGGTTGGACTTGATGATCTTTGAGGTCTCTTCCAACCTTGCTGATACTGTGATAAAAAATGGTTATTGTGTTTTCTAGGTGGAGAGAGGATGCTCCCAGGCAACTTCTGAAGCTTTTGGCCAGGTTCAATCAGGTCTGACAGATAAGGATGGTGACTGTTTTCTCTTGAGCAGAGACTGTCTGCCTGTGTCTGGTGGGAAATGGGGATCACAGTCCTGTGTGAGCCCTGAGGAATGGGCTGTGGGCTGGGAGGAAGGCTTTATGCAGAATAACAGAATTTTTTTGGTCGGAAAAGACCTCTAAGTTCATTGAGTGCAGCTACTGAACTAATGGCACCATAGCTATTAAACAATATCCCAAAGTGCTGTGTCCACACATGAGTGTGTGCACCAAGCACAGATGAATGCTGCCCCTGATGTGCTTACCTGGCACCTTGTGCTGATGGTTCTGGTGAGCTCAGGTGTGGGAAGACACCTGCCAGGGGAACACCAGTCCTCATTTCACTAGCTTTTTGCATTTCCTTCTCCTCTCTGCCTTAAACTCCCTTTAGTTCACACTGGCATCAGCTGATGCTAACAGAGAGAAGGTAGTTCCTGGAAACCCCATAAGATGCTTGTACCAGATGATGCAATTTCTTAATGCACATAATCTATAACCAGAGTTTTTTAGTTCTCTTTTTATAAGGCTATTAAGACTGGTGCAGTGAACACACTCTGCATTTCGGTGGTCAGAAGTTACCAACTATTTTAGAAGCCTGCTGTAAGGCAAGATGTCAACAAAAACTCTTGCAAAGCTGTGCTTTCACTTCACAGGGCTTTGTGAAGATACATTCTTGGGTCTGGTTCATGTGGGCTCATTTCTCTGACTTTCACTTTGAATTTGGGAATCAAAGGAGTTTTAAAATTCTTGGACAAACTCATTAAAAGACACAAAATCTCACCTGGTTTCAGCTCTCTAAATCATGAGAAACAGTAGATTTCCTGCTCTGGTTTTGATACAGATCTATAAATCATGGGGTGGGTGTATTTGAAGCTTGGCCCAGAACCTTTCTGCCCAGAGTCAGCGTTGCTCTAAGAGTTCATGACTTTATTTCTAAACAAGCTTACGGACACATGGGGTTCAAGTGACGCATGGAATGTGCCAGAGTTCTGGAGGAGATCGTACTGATAGCATCGGCTTTTGGATCCGTGATTTTCCTGGTGGGAAGCTACATCTCTGAGATTGAGCCCACCTGCCTGATCAAAGTAAGACACACTAGGTTAGGGACAAAGAATCTCAAACATCCTTGTCTTATTTCTCTGGTGTGCCAGGGCCGCACGGGGAGCCCTGCTTCTGCTCCCCATGGGCTCCTCCCTGGAGGAACGGGGGCTTTCCCGGAATTCCCGCCTGCCTGTGGTTTCTTAACCACTCCTGCAAAAATGTATTTTTTATTGAATGTTATTCTAACCATAAAACTTTTAAGCTGTTCAAATACTTTCCTTTGTACTGTAGACATCTGAGACTCTCAGACATTAACAAGTAAATGTAGGGTTTTTTTGACTGCTTCAATCTGGTAAGTAGTTTTCTTTGGACTGATCTCCCCTAGGCTTGTACCAGAGGAAACACAACTGTGATCTGATACTGCATCTTCTCAGTATCTGTCTCCTCAGGCTGTAGATGTAGGGGTGCTTTACTCTGAGTTAAAAAAGGGACTTTATTTCGTTGCAGCTCATTTACTCAGCAGCCTTCTAGGATCTGAAGGAGGCTACAGGAGAGCTGGAGAGGAACTGTTTACAAAGGCATGGAGTGACAGGAAGAGGGATAATGGCTTCAAACTGGATGTTGATTAGACATTAGGAAGAATTTTTTCCCCATGAGGCTATCACAGAGCTGGCTCAGGAGGTCTTAAGCTGTGTGTGGGAGTTTGATTTCACCCCAGGAGTCCTGGAAGATCAAGATGGGACAACATGGGCAGATGGTATGCACAGTGTTGATGGTGGCCACTGCTCTTTTCTCAGGAACAGCAAAGGTTCAAGCATGAAGACCAGGTTGGGGGTGTGGTGTGGTTTTGTTTGCTTTTTCCCAAGGGAACTTGAAGTAGAGCTCTAAAATTACCACTCAGAGGCCTTTGCAGTGTTAGATTTTTTTTTTCATTCCTACCTTCTTAGTCAACAGTTTTGTACATTGTGCAGGAAATTTTGTAGCTTGTGATGTGATTTGCATATGCAGAGTCACCAATAACCCCTGAGAATCTGGCCACCCTCTCCAGTGCCAAGTGTTTGAACTTTAAGCAGCCATTTCCTTACTCAACTGCCACCATCACAGGCAGAAACAATTATTTCCTCTTCCGACATGGGTGGCGTTTCCTGAAGGGCAATTACAGAGAGAGAGGTCCTTCATTTCAAGCCCAACTTCAGCACTGGATAGCCTGTTCCCACATAGCCTGGACGCAGATCTTGACATGTAACTCTTGCAATTATTTTTTCATCCCACAAATGTTAATATTTACGAGGTAGAGTCAGCCTCCAAACCACAGAGACTAATTGGCATTGTTGGTGGTATGAATTATACATCAGCTAAATAAAAATGTTAACCTTCCACTAATGTAATAATGTAAACAGATCTCACACTTAAGCATGGGTCAAATACTTCTGGTTAATGCAGAAATGTTTTCTGTCCTCACTCTTACAAGCCCACAGCTCCTAAGCACGGCAGGGTGGGTGCTAGGTGAGAGCACAGATCCCAGAACTTTGTCTCACTCCCCGGCGGGGTAATTAACACAGAAACCGGTCTCAATGAGCTGTAATTGTGTGAAATCTCTGGGGCCGGAGTCACCAGCAGTAATCCTCTGTGCACAAGCTCCCCCTTATGGAAATGAAAAATACTTAACAATGCTTTTTCCCCCCCATTTTTCCCCCCTCCCAAATCAGACTGGATTAAAAGTTAACTAGCATGGAGCAACTTCTCTGGCCTACAGTAGTGTTTGGAGACTCAGCATTTGAAATGCAGATGATTTAAGGAATTGGTTTATGCTCCCTGTGACACATAGGAATGATGATGATGTGTGTTTGTGTTTATACTCAAAATGGTTTGGAAGTTGAAATTTCTTGTGGTATCCTGGCAGTGAAGAGCAAAGACCTCTCTGGGTAGCAAAAGAGGCTAGAGCAGCACAGTGAGAGTTGTAGCTCTACCTTCCTTTGCCAGATGAAAGCCAAAACCAAGTCATGGGGAACAAATAACTTAGCTCTAAAATAGTTTTTATACCTGTTTCTGTGGATACATTTTATGATGTATATTTAGACCTGGATCCCAATGGTAGATTTTCACCCTTAGCTAACAACACTAGGAAATTTCAAGTTTGGATGACAGATGCTGCCTGCAGGTTCACACCTTATGAAAGTGTGGTCAGTAGTCTTGTGTTCTTATGGTCACTTTGCTGATTATTGGGTTCTGATGGAACCTGTGTGAGAGCAATTGCAGCTCTGTGCTCCTCCTGTTCTGCCACTTTGTCACCATTGTCTGAACCCCAGTGGTAGCCTACATGGGCCTTTACACTGACTCAATGGGACTGCTTTTTGTGGTTTCTTGACTTTTCCAGCTGTTGAAGAGCCACAGTATGAACTAATGCCAGTCAGCATCATTCCACTGGTACTAGGTGTTTCAGTGAAATGCATTGATGGCTTGTGAATTGTTCTGGTGCAAGAACCTGAAGAGAAATCTTGCTATTGGAAAAAAAAATTTCAGTTGGTTCAAGATATTTCAGTAAATTTTGTTCCAATAATGCTTGAATTATAGAATCCTGGGTTGGAAGGGACCTGGAGGGATCATCTGGTCCAAACTTTCTTGGCAAAAGCACAGTCTAGACAAGCTGGCTCAGCCCCTGTCCAGCTAAATCCTAAGTGTCCAGTGCTGGGGACTCCAATGTTGCCCTGGGGAGATTATTCCAATGGCTGATTGTCCTTGGTCTGAAAAGTTTTCTTTGTTTCCAGTTGGAATGTCACCAGGAGTAAATGGAATGATCCACTTGGCCCACTGATATCAGTGATAATCACAATTGGTCAGAACCTTGCAGGATGTGGAACTGGACCTAAGCATTGGCTTCAATCAGTTATCTTGTTGGAGTGGGGATGTTGCTCAAATTGATTTGGAATATTATTAAAGATATATTAATAGCAAATAGTAGTATTAGTGTTAAAGATAATGAAGGGAGAAAATGTACTGGAGAAACTGTTCCTTTGTGGTAGTCTGGGGCAGCTGAAGGTGGCTGATCGCATTCCTCGATACTCACTTAATGGACTTTCTGGAGAGGTCGAATGTTATGGAGAAGTGTGGCCAGAAATCCCAGTAGGTGTGTGACTGTGACAGAGCAACTAATTGGCTCTTCCTGCTGTGGAATTCTCTGGTGCTCCCCTCCTGGTGATCTAGATGGCTAGAAGGCACTGTGGTGGCACAAACGATGCTCAGGAGGTCTGGCTGACTGGCAGAGATGGACCAGTTGTGTTTAGGGGAGCAGGCAAAGTGCATCAGCGTAACATGAACATCATGATAAGCACTGCTAATGTAGGAGGAACATTGCTGAGGCTGTGATATTCCAGAGCAGCAGCTCTATCTGAACTTCTTTTCAGGATGATCTGAGTATATCCTGAGTAATGCAGAGTAGTTCAACCTGGAAATCAGATTAAAAGTTCATTTTGCTCTGCGTCCCTCTTATTATGGGGACACCAGAACTGGATGCAATATTTGACAGAAAATCCAGTGCTGGCTGCATGCTTGGTGTTACAGGTCTTTCACCCATTGCCTGAGGTCTCTCTTGCTTGACAAGTAGTAGAAGAGTTACTAATACCAGCCACAAAAAGTATTTACCACAACACCTGCTTCTGCTTCCTCTATATGCATGGTAATTGTGTGTGATGAGCACCACCTCTCTGATCAGGTCTGGTCCTGCTGCAGAATTGTCTCTCCTGGGGGGAAAAAAATATATTCCCAGCACAATGTCTTCACTTTGAGAAGCCAACCCATGGCTGCCACAGAACTCGCCTTGGACAAGGGAGTGAAAATGGTCTCACCAGTTACTGCTGAAGCTTAGGCTGCAGAATCAAGATGTGCAACAGTCAACTGGGCTCAGGTGAGCCCCCCTAAAATGATTTCAACTCTTTTGGCTTGTGCTAGTGATCATTGACATTAGGCAGGTGCATTTCTGGTCACTTCAGAAGTCCTAGGGCAAATAGCAGGAGCTGGTTTTATCTCCCTTGAGGTGATTCATAGGCTGATGTAAACCTGTTTATCACAAGATGCAGCAAAAGGCCAGCTCAGCTGTGCTGCCATATCTGTGGTTAATGGTGGGAAGAGAGCTGGAAGAGCACAAAGCATTTGTATTGGACTTCTAATCTATCTGACTTTTAATGACTTGTTTTAATTAAATGGTTTTATGACGCTAAAACCTTGC
Source organism: Ramphastos sulfuratus (assembly GCA_013399055.1). Classification (NCBI taxonomy): domain Eukaryota; kingdom Metazoa; phylum Chordata; class Aves; order Piciformes; family Ramphastidae; genus Ramphastos; species Ramphastos sulfuratus. Next base: position 39,339 of record WBNM01001952.1, read on the forward strand.
TCAGGATTTCTGTGCTGCAGAGGTGGAAAAACTCTGAGAAACATCCAGAGCACTTTGCCTGTATGGTTTTGAAGCCATTTCCCCCACTTTTATTAGTTGTGTTGGTAGAAATCTACACATAAAATATTTTCCAGCTTTGAGGCTTTTTTTTTTTTTGCTGTGAGTGCAGTTTGCTGTTTATGCATTTTGTTTGCTGGTGTTTTTAAAATATATTCATTTCGTTTGGGTCAATTTAAGTAAACCTTCCTTTGTAGCCCTTCCTCTTACCAGCACACACAAAGAATCTCAGGCTTTTACAGCTGCAGCAGGTAAGACATTGAAATGTGGTTTCTTTTGGAGGAGGGGAAGACAGTGTAATGTAGCTAGAGCCAAAATATGTCTAACACACGTCTGGGATTCAGTTCAAGTTTTGGTGGATAATTACTCGTCTCTAATTCTGCAGTAGTTTAAATGACTTTCAGTGTTATGGTCCAGTGTGTGATGGGAGGAGGAAGGATCCTGCACTGCTGTAATTGTTCACTTCTCCAAACAGAGGCTGAAAAGCACTTTAATGCTGTAAATTTGGCCAGGGGGTGGTTCTCTTGGTAGGCGGAGAGGTTGAAGTTCTTGAGACATCTGTGTCTGGGAGAGGTTTGTAGGGCAGGACGTGAGATGCCAAGGTGCCAGGTAGTGTCCAGCCATGCCCAGTACTGAACTCCAGCATCATTCAAGTCAGGCTCACTTCTTCTGACATCCTTCCCTCAGCACTAATCATTTTTCCATTTTGACAACGGCTGTTTACAGCAGCTGCTGCCTTATGTTTGGTTTGATCCTGGTCCAGATTTTGCAAGTGATTAAAATGATGCTAATAAAGATATTTTAACCAGGATTTCCATGTTGACTTGCCTTTTCCAGCTACAAAAGATCTTCCTTTCTGCCCCAGTGAGGCTGGCTGGCTTACCAAGTCGGGGTGACCTGTTAGTCTTCAATCCTTGCCAGCGGAGCTTCAGCTGGCCTTTGCTGTTGTCTCCTGGGAGCACTGGTGAGTGAGGTGTGGAGAATGGCTGGATTCTGGAAGACATCCTGGTGCCCTTGCCTGAGCACGATAGGGAGATGATCTTACACACATTCCCTTGTCTGTTCCCTTGGTTTACCACATTCTTGACTGATTTCTCTTGGAATATTATAATGGCATTCAGATGCTCTAACAGCTGTGGCAGTGCAAGAACTGACAGATAAGGCCTGAGGGCTTTGCAGCCTGTATGCCCAGTGGCACCCAGACACCAGAGTTATGGAACAAGGAGAGTTTCCTGTTCTGTGGTGAGAGTTGTTGGGAGTTTTGTATGCTTTGGCTTAGAACCCAGCAGGTCTGTAAAATTAGCAATGGAGATGTGCACAATTCTCATTCCATCCTTCAAGTCCTGTGAATTCGGCCTATGACCTTGCAGAGCCTGATGTGGAGGGTGGAAATGAGCCTCAGGTGCCAGAGTATCAGGAGCATCCCATTGCACGTGCTTGGGTAGGGTCTGCAAGATGCCAAGGGCTTGTTGGCAGGAGAGGGGAGAGCAGCAGAGGGTGCTCTCACTGCATCAGCCACAGCGGCCAGGAGCTTGGGGAGAGGCTGTTGGGCAGAGCAAAGGAGGAGCGGGAGCTCTTCTGCATCGTGCCGATCAGCCTTCCCTTTCTCAGGGTTTTCTCCTCAACCCCTCCCTCTTCAAATGTAAACTATCCCTTCTGGACTGGAAAAAAAACCCCCCCACACAGACAAAAAAGAGTTTGGGTGGGTGCCAGCACACAGCAATGGGCCGGTGGGTTGGCATCTGGCCGTGACACTGGAGCAAACCAGTTACCTTGGAGGAGCTTGCGTAGGAGTGTGGAAAGTGCACAATGTGACTCAGGCATTTTTAATTACTGACACAGAATAAAGCCAAGCTCACGGGAAGGTTTGTTCAGCTCTTCATTCATGCTTGTGACTCCAGGGTCGTTGCATTGACGTGGCTGGAATGACCCTGAACATGTCGCTGCTGCTGTAGAAATAAGAAGTGTGCTGATGTTTGCTAAAGGCGAGGGGAAATTCATGCAAATGTAAGGAGAGAGAAAGTTCTCTACAAATAGAGGTTCAAAATTGCTGTTTAAGGCATACGCTGTTGAGGTAGCAGCCATTGAAAATTCCCCCTGAAGGCTGCATGGTTTGGCAGACAAAGCCCAGGATTAAGATTGGGTTTCTATGGCAGATTATCTGCTCTTTTTCTATCACCACACATCTCCTTCCTCTCTTTTTGTCTGTCATACCCACTTAGAGTGCAAACTCTTTAATTCTGCTCTGTATCTATCAGCAGCATGGCTCAACGGAGGTCTGACTTGTATTGTGTCTTGAAGTGCTTTATACAGTACTAATTATATTAATAATAATTGACTTCACTGGGCTTTGGATCAACTTCTGAAGGAATACATTTGCATCTCATTAGTTATCCTGGTGGAATTCTGCATGTGCTCTTTCTGCAGATGATAAGTCTGAATGGGGGCTCGTTCAGGGACTGGTGAAGGTCCCCTGTGTGATGGCTGTACTGGTGAGTGATGTGGTTCCAGCCTGTGGTGGAACTGGAGCAATGAGATCCTAGTTTCCATTTGGCTTGTGCTATGGTGCTGGTGGACACTGCTGTCTAGGTGTGCTTTCAGCTGAAGCTTTTGTGGTTGATGTGAAACTTGTAAGGGATCTGTCCACTAAGGAATCTAGGCAGGTCGAATGGACTGTATTCCTCTTTATCACAGTGGAGGCTCCATCTCTTGAATTCTTGGAATCACAGATCAAATTACAGACTTGCTCAGATGAATGTTTTAGGTTTGCCACAGCAGGATTTGGTGGGCTGCTATCAACCTGTGGTGTTCAAGATGTTAGTCAATTCAAATGTCTCCTCTGCTTTAAAAAAAAAAACATTGATTCTGTCAACCCAGGTAAGGGATTAGTTGATTCAGTCAGCATTTTGTGTACATACTTAGCTTGCAATTCCTCTGTTTCATCGCTACAGGGACCAAGATATTTCAACTTGTGGCATTTTCTGAGCACCCTCAGTTACCAGTGGAGGGAAAAATACAAATATCAAGAGAGACTTTTTGTCTTAGAGGACACAGCCTCTTTGGGGATCAAGCTGCTGTAGAGTACACACACAGCAGATAGTTGTGCAATCAGTATTATCTTGTATTAGTGTCAAAAATAGGCTGGAGATCTTTTGTGGTTGGTTTGTAGTGTGCATACCAACTCTCTGTCTCATACCAACACTGCTCTTTGATATCCACTTTGGTCCAAGGGGAAAACATGCTGGAAAAGAACCTTTGATTTCAACATTATGAAGGGAAAATATGTATGTCTCCAGTTCCCAGGACAGAGCAAAAGCAGGAAAGTTGGGGGATATTAGGAGCAAGAGAGCAGAAGAAATGAGAGAAGAAATAGAGGAATGTGAAGAGAGAAATATTCAACTCTCTGCTATGTTTCTTTCCCTCTGTTATTCCTAGGAACTACCTCAAAAATCAAAGGAATGGCTTGGAAGTGTGTGAGAGATGTTTAATGAAGGCAATGATGAGTGAAAGTGGTGTGGGGAAAGGCTTGGAGAGCATCAGGCTATGCAGGTATGGGTGTGAGGACTGGATAAACAAATGCATAGGTAACAGCAAAAAGAAACAGTCATTAGAGAAAGTAAAGGAGAGCTGAAATGCACCAAGGAAGGTGCAAATAAGGTATTTTTTTTTCTCCTGAGATTGATCATGCCTAAGAGAGCACGAGTTCCTTTTAACATTTAAGACCTGAATTTTTAGCAGGCTCCATTTTTTAAATTCATATGAGAACACAACATCAGTTAGAATTTCTTCTGGAAACATGGGTCAAACTCTCTCTTAGAGGCCTGGCCCTGGATTTCCTGGGTGCTTTCTGAAGGAACAGTTTAATCAGTGTCTCATGGACCCAGGGGAGTGGAAAATGTGTGCTGTCTGATGCCTGTTGTATATTTGATACACTGAGATACTTAGCTGTATAAACCTCTGATCATCTTTGTCTGTATTACTGATTGAAAGGAAGGGTGAGTAAGTCTGTGGAAGGTACCTCGAGCACTGGTTATGTCAGTGTCTAGAGCTGAGATGTTGGACAGACAGATTGTCCTTCTTGGTTTAGTTACAAACCATTATTTGGTCTGGCCATCATCTCTTAGATCTTGATTTTCAAATAGCATTATTCTAGTACAATACACTGAGGTCTTGCCTGTTCCATACCCAGCAGAAGCTATATTAAGTCTGTCTTTCATTAGCTAACAGTATTTTGACCTTATCATGTGGCAGTTGCTGGGTAATAATGTTTTGCCCCTCTTATCTCTAGTACATTCTTCTAAGGATCTCAATGTGCTTCCAAATGCAGCGACTTCAATCTCACTGCCCTTTTGTGTGCTGAAATTGTATTAACATCCTTGTTGCACATAAGGCATTACATTAGGCAATGTTGCCATAACCCCCAAAATTTGCTGCAAAGCACATTATGAGATGCAGATTTTAATGTTGCTGTGGCAAAATTCTCCAGCATGGTGCAAGGTTCCTGCTGGAGCACAGGTAATGGTGTGGATTAGTCACTTCAAGAGTGCTTTAGATGGCAGCAGTAGTGACAGCTGCCATGACAAACTGTCACAAGCAAAAAACAAAACCACCAAAAATCAAACAAACAAAAAATCCCAAACAAAATAAAACCCCAAAACCCACAACCAACCAAAAACTAATACAACAGAAATATCAGATTTACTTATGCAGTTTTACTGTGCCAAGCTTGAGATGTTTTCACACTGGGAATGACCTGGACTGTTTTTCTACATTATTTCTGTCATCCAGTTTTGAGTGCTTCTTCCTCTGCCTCTTTTTCTCCTGTTCATGTAGATCAGAAATGTTCCCACTCAGCATCTTTCTCTTGGTTTATGTTTCTTTAGGATTGATACTTCTTACATTTGTGCTAAGTGAGGAATTTATTTCCTTTCTCCTTAAAATTGTCAAGTTTTTTTCAGTGAGGACACTCTGGAATCTAGTGAGAGCTAGAACTAGAAGTGGCTTGTTAAGCAAACACTGTTCAGATGAGTTCAAATACTTCAGTGGCAATTATGAACTTGTGCAACATATTTGGAATCAAAGTCATGGAATAATTTGGGTTGGGAGGATCCCTAAAAATCATTTAGTTCCAACCCCCTGCTATGAACAGGACCCTCTGCTGATAATTTACTGATAATATTAAACAAAAATAATGAGAACAAAATGAGTCAACCTTACAAAGATTTTCTCAAGGTAAGATAGTTTGTTCTAACCAGTTTAAGCTAAAACTTGCTGGTGTTTCCTGCTTTAAAGAAAGTCACAAGCAGTTGTAGTTAAGGTATCAGCTACTACCTTGGACTGCTAAGAGATTCTATTGCTATGTCTTGCATAGAAGAGCCCAAGCTCTCAAGCTGGCATCATTATAAACCAGCTCTTCAACAGACTGTTCCCAGGGTGCAACCTCTAACACACACTGTCTGTTTGGGTTGAAATAATAATGATTTGTCCATGTTAAGTGAGTTTAAGCTTCCAGGCAGCAATCCTGCTGCTTAAGTATATGACGAGATTTGGAAGCCACTGGCTTAATCCTGTTGTTTTACCTACTGGTGTTCACTCAAGACATGCAGATCACAGGATGCTAGGGGTTGGAAGGAACTTCTGGAGATTGAGTACAACCCCCCTGCCAGAGCAGGGCCATAAACTAGTGCAGGTCACATAGGAATGCATCCAGATAGGTCTTGAAAATCTCCAGAGAAGGAGACTCCACAACCTCTCTGGGAACCCTATTACAGTGCTCTGTGACACTTAAAGAAGCTCCTCCTCATGTTGAGGTAGAACTCCCTGTGCTGCAGTTTATATCCATTGCCCCTTGTCCACCACAGGGCACAACTGAGAAGAACCTGTCCCCTCCCTCTTGACACCCAACCCTCAGCTGTCTTCCTGTTGTTGAATGTGTTTGCAGTTCGTTCCTTATCCCAAAGTGCTTGTGGGTCAGGAAGCTGATGGTTGTGCTCTGCCTCCTGCTCTGGCTGTAGTTCATGACCTCTTGTTTTCAGATTTCATAAAGCATAGCAAAGTGACAGCAAAACACAAGATGTGCACGCTGCAAGCCGATCTCCTCCTGAGCTCGCACTGCAAGCTGGTTTCAGCCAAGCGTGTTGTGAGCGGAGTGCCTGTAATCTATGGTGTATGTCTGGGGTTTGATGAGAAAATGTAATTCTATAGCCTCTGTGTGCTGATCAGAATTCTCCTGCCTGTGTGGTACGAAGTGAGGCCACAGCCAATATTTTATAGTGTTGTCCTCTGACAGCAAGCTAGTGAGTGAGTAATTTCCTACCGTCCTGTAGAACTATATGCATTGTGGGTGACTCTGTACATCTGGTCACTAAGATACAAGGACACGGTTCAGTGGTAAGTGCAGAAAGACTTTAATCTCCTCTCCAAGTAGATTTGGAAGGTAATGTTTTGTCAGTGTGTATTTTCATGTGTGTTATCTCCTGGTTATGAACCAGGCTTTCTGGTTGTGCTCACTTTGTCTGTGGGCATGTCTTTGAGGCCAAAGGGGTCAATTGTTCACACTGTCCTGCTGCAGGAGTGCCCTAGAGAGCATCTCCACGGCACTGTATCTGTTCCAACCTCGGGGAAGATGAGAGCATCTTGCCCTTAAAGACGTGACCTCTGGACACCCCTGCGTGTGATGTACCGGACCCGCTCTTGGGGGCACTCCAGGCCAGGAGATGGTTATCTGGCCCAAGAGGCCAACCAGCAGCACCTGAGTCAGGCAGGGTGCCTCTGCAGCACCACACTCTCCTGCAGGGGTGACTTTTCAAGCAGGTTTAGCATCTACTGCAAACCTCTTTTGCATGCCTTTGAGGGTTCCCATAAGATCCCTGGGAAAACCATACATGTCTTCATCTGGAGGGAGTTTGGATAGTCAAGATGTAATCATCATGGAAATACAGGTGCAGAGAAGTGACCAGAAATAGGTATGGGAGTGGAAACAAAGCTGTCTTACAGGGAAGCAGGCTGTGAATGAACATTTCTTGGTCTAGGATAGAAACACTTCTGTCTGGTATCAGTTAAGGAAGCCACCCTCAGCAGCCTGCTGTGATGCAGAAGCAGGTCCTTATTGCACAGCAGGGCTATGTGTCTCATCACCTTTTTGGTGGAAAACACAGAGATTTTCAGCCTCAAGAGCACACACTAGGCAGAGAAACAGGCTGCCTAGTTCAGACCACTACCTGGGAACACTTCATTTGGAGGACCTAACACCAAGTTGTTCTTGGTCCCAGTTCACCAGCTGTGCTCCAGCTAGCTCTGGAGCTTCAGCTAGCAAAGGTAAAATATGGACATTTTCCAGGTGAGCAGGTATCTTCCACCTGGAAGCAAGCCAATAAATGCCTTCCTGTTTACTTCTCAGCATAGAGTGATAGCATACTTTGGGGGCTTTGAGAATTGGAATGTTTTGGGGTCCCAATGCAGGATCACAAGTTGTAAATGATTCTTGATTCCTCAATGGCAGTGTCCTACTCTCAGTAGCAGAGTTGAGAAAACACTAATGATCTGTTTTGAGGTTTGTGAGCTTCAAGCTCTGTGGAGACAGGTGGTGATCTTGCTTACTGTGGAGTGGGACAGCTGTGTGGTAAGGCCAGCAGGGTAGGAACATCCCAGGTTGGGTGGAGTTTGGGTAATTTTGGTGTGCTGTGGTCATGGCTGGGTGATGCTGCTCCATTTGGGCTCTTGCCACAACAGCCCTGAGCTGCAGATCACTGGAACAGACCCCCCCCAAGGCAAAGCACATCTGATTACGGAGCATGATTTAGCCTCAGCAGCAATCTGTCCAAGAGTTTCTTGGGCATCTTGGGAAGTGTGACTTTAAGGAGCAGAACAATGCAAAATTTGTTCTTGGGGTGTGAGTCGATTTCCATGTATGAACCCTTCCCTGCTGGTGCAACAATATATAAGCCTATAGCTGGTGGAAATCATATGCTGTTACCAGCCTGTGATAGATTTATGCTGTTGGAACAATGGAAGCCTGTTGTTCTGATGAGATGATATATGCTGAAAGTTTTCAGACTATATATTTAAATAGAAAATGTTTCAAAGCTCTGATATATGCAATAGAAGACTCATTATGCTGTACAGATTTGCACTCTCCATAGTCTGATCTGATTGCACCTCTACATCATCCACTGCCGTCTGTCAGTGCCTACTGGAGTGCAGGGAGCTTGGAACTAATACACACGTGAGGGATAACATCTCAGAGGGGAGTGTGGGATTTTCTGCTGATTGACTGGAATGCAGCAAAGGCTGCATGTGCTGTGGCAAGGGGACACCTCTCTAACAGGCCTTCAGCTCAGCTTGGGAGCCAGGACCCATTTGTACATCCCAGCTTTCATACATATGGATCTTCATTCCTGTTTGAGCTTGCAATGTTTCATTGTTTTACATTTTTTTTTGTACTGTATCCAACCTTTAATTTGTGTGCTACAAACTATTACAATATCAGCAAGGTTGGAAGAGACCTCAAAGATCATCAAGTCCAACCAATTACCAAGTGCCATGTCCAAACCCACCTTGAACACCTCTGGGGACGGTGACTCCACCACCTCCCTGGGCAACCCATTCCAGTGGTGAATGACTCTCTCAGTGAAGAACTTTCTCCTCACCTCGAGCCTAAACTTCCCCTGGTGCAGCTTGAGACTGTGTCCTCTTGTCTATTATATTGCTTTACCTTAAACAGACTTGTTTAACGAAGAGCCCGAGCTCTTGCTCCTAAGTAGCAGTACCTCCTCTCCTGGCATTGTAGAATTGACAGTTGGACGTGATGATCTTAAAAGGTCTTCTCCAACCAAAATGATTCTGTGATTCTGTGAAATCCCTTTCAAGCTGCCATCCCAATAAGGGAGATCAGGACCTTGCAAGAAAGCTGGATCTCACTTTGTAGTGTCACTGTAAGGTCAAGAAACTCAGTTTCTGCATGACTTCAGTGGACTGTGGCTGAGCAAGCCCCAGAGCTGAAAACTGAGCAATGAAGAAGGACTTTGCATTGCTCCACTAAATGTGGGTTTCTAAGGTCTAGCATCTGATCCTATGCCATCTCAACCTTGAGGTGAAAACACAGGATGAGGCTGCTGACAACCATGGGAGTTTGTAGAGCAAACACCGTTTTCTGTTCCTCCCACAGGAACTCTAATGGAGCACCTCAAAATGCAGGTTTATCATCCTGGTGCAGGAGTGAGAAGGTTGTGCAGCCACAGCTGCCCTCATGTGCATTCTCATCCTGTCTGGGGGATGAGAAACTGTGAGAGGGGGTGCAAAAGAGGAGGAGAGGAAAAAAATATCACAGAAGACCTTGAGGTTCATGTGCAATGGGGTGATTCTGATATGGGCAAAACATTCTGTGCTTCTAGATCCTCTTTGTAGTGTTGTTACCTATCAAAATCATGACAAGATAGTGTCACCTCTTAATTTACTAACAAAGACATGGCAATATTTTCTAACCCCACTTCAGCTCAGGAAATCTCCACAATCTAAAATTTGGGTTTTAAACATCACATTTTTTGGATATGCCCTTCATTTACTTTAGGGTTTGACTGAATTTGAAAACCGAGCTATATAACCAACTGGCATTTTTTTTCTGTTCTGGGTCTGTAGTAGCTTGAATAATTTTTTTTTCTTCCCTGTTTGCTGTCTTGAATTCTTGATGATAGGAATTTATTCATCTGGTTGCTTATTCTACTTACAGATTTGATAAGTGGGAAAAGTAACCCTGACCACACAGCGTATCTGTTTAAAATTGCTACATAGACATAAAGGCAATTGCTGAGGCTGGTGGTGGTTCCAAATGTCACTTCAGCCTTTCTGTGTGTTTGTCCACCTGTAACAGAAATATACCAGTGGTTCACTATCTCAGGAGCTGCTCTGGAGATTGAGGAAACTGATGGGCATAAAGCAGTTCAGGCTCCTTGGAGAGAAGCCACTACACTGATGTGTTGAATAGAAAAGCTCTACAGAGACTTCACCATATCCCAGGAGAAATCATCTTTGGGGTACCTTGTTTCCTTTTATTGATCAGTCTTATGAGGGTCTAGATCAGGGCTCCAGGTCATACATTGTGGCCAAAAATCAGCCCATGATGTGCTGCAGCTGGGGCACAGTTCACAGAAGATTGTGCTTGTCACTTCCACCACATTTCCAGGGTTCCTGTCATTACAGGTGAGGCCAGTAATGAGCGCAGTTAGGCAGCAGTGAGCTAACTTGGCTCATTGGGGCAGCTGATGGCACACAGGGCTGCAAACAGTTCTGTTGTTTGCAAGTAGCTAGACAGGGTCTGCCAGCAGAGCTGCATACCCTGGGGGGGCTGCAGGATGTCATGGAAAACATGGTTGAGACAGCACTGAGCATTACTCAGGTACTCCAAAAAGGAGGTTTAGTAATGGCTTTCATTGGAAAATGCTTATTGTATTTTAAACACCATTTTTCAAAAGAACCTTTTCCTGATCTGGTGTAATTTGTAGGTATCTTTCCTCATTTGGGAAAAAAAATGCTCCAAGTCTAAAAATGACTTATTTCTGTGTGAACAGACCTCAAATACTTGTTGTGACAGAAATTACTGACCTGAAAGTTCCTGAACTGCAGAATGCCTGTAAGAAAAAAGCAAGATAAGCTGACAGATATTAAGGAGTCTGTTTTGTTAGGGTGATGGTCAAGGCTAATGTTAGAGCCATCCACATCATAGGTGAGGGCTACAAGCTCTTAGGTCTTGTTTGCTCTAGTTCTGGGAATAGTGCTCAGGTGTGCAGACCAGAGAGCAAAGCCATAGCTTGAGAGAGTGGGAGACAGACCCAACTCTTTGCACAGGACTCCAAGCAGCTAAACCAAGAGTACACACACTGCAGGTTTTTTAGTGTCCATACTCTGAGCAGGGTAGAAGAGTGTCCTGAGTTGCCAAATTTTTGCATTGTGGTTGTGTAGCCTTCCACTGGCCTGGAGGCAGAAGGCCAGAAGGCTGTTGTGGTGTTTCCCAAAGCAGTTCTATGACACTCTTGGTTTCAAGGACCGATGCTCTTTGTACTCCTGGGGAGTTTGGAACATTCTTGGGCTGTTAGTACAGTTCTTTGCTGTGATGTGAGGAGGCAACCAAACCTGAAAGGTAAACCTGGATCTGGATCATAGGTGTGGAGCTCAGGAGATGGCTTAAGTCCCTGCCTAGGTCCTACCAAGTGAAAGCAGCAGAGGCAGATATTCAATGAGTTGTATTTTCATCAGTGAAATAATAGGTGCTGTATCTAATGAGCTTGGGTACAATCTGACTGGGAGAGCTGCCAGCAAGGGTTGCCTGCTCATTGCATGGCACTGTCTGATTTAGTTTTATTTATTGCCTTGTAGCACCTATAACAACAATGTCTGGGTGATGACAGAACAGTCATTCTAACACAACACACCCTATCGTTTTTACAGCCTTTGAGACTTGTTCTGGCAACTTCACCAGACACAATTGCTGAGTGAAGTAGACCACTGGTCTGACCCAGTCTGGCTGTCTCTGTGATGGACAAGCTGTGTGGCTGGGCCAGGAGTTCTGCTCTGCCCACCTTTATCCTATCTGCCAGAGCTGGGGGTCTGCTCAGGCACCCAGTGATCCTTCTGATGCAGAGGAACAGGGACTGAAAGCAGCTCCAAGAGCTGACGAGGTTTCACTCCTCTACAGGCTATAGCAGAATTCCCAGAGTTCTCCAGACAGAAACTGTCTGGAGTGACCTCCCTGTGGGGTCACCTATAGCAATATTATCACACTCTGAGCAAAGTTCTGGCTCTTTGACAGGCTCACAGGCCTGGAGAGGCACCCAACTGTGGTTCCACTGTTCCTTTTGGATCTTCTGGCCATGGTATTTCTTCCTTTACTGTACCTCTGGTGGTTGCACTGATAGACTTATCCTTCAGACCTTCCATTTTTTTGTCTAAATCCACCTGCATTCCCTCCAAGTTTGGGTTTAGTCCATCATATGTAACAGGCTTCAGAAACAAGGGCCACAAACTTTTTCAGAACCAAGAATATAAGTCTTAGTTAATATCCATTTTCAGTACTTGGTTTTTTTGTTTCTCAGAAGCCTGCTGGGAACTGACAGCATTAGGATCACACAGAGAAATTTTGGATTAGAACTGTCATTCTCCACACTCTTCAAAACTTAGTGGGATCTAAAGGTCCTCATATCTACTCCATTTTCACCATAATCTGAAATTGTTTATTGTAGAGTTGCTAAAAAATGACATTCCAGATTGCTCCCAGCCTGTCACTTGAAGGTCTGTAGCAGATTTTTCTCCCTCAGTAGCTTTAAATACTGCAAATTAAATTGCTTGTCATAGAAGCCAACATGTACAACTACCTCAAAGGAGACTGGAGTAAGGTGGGGGTCCTTCTCTTCTCACATGCAGTAAGTCACTGAAGGAAATGGGCTCATGTTGCCCCAGGGGAGGTTTGGGTTGGATATCAGGAAAAAATTCTTTACAGAAAGGGTTATCAGGCTGCCCAAGGAGGTGGTGGAGTCACCACCCCTGGGGGTATTTAAAGGGTGTGTGGATGTGGTGCTGAGGGTCATGGTTTAGTGGTAGTGGCCTAGCAGCAGTGGTGGGACACTGAGCTCTAGGTGAGTGGTTGGACTTGATCTCAGAGGTCTCCACAGTTCCGTGGCTCTGTGATGCCATGTGTATAAGACTGTGCCTCAGTGAAGTAAGGAGTATAGATGGTGACTGGTGGAATAGAAGTGTAGCGAGGCAGGCTGACCTTGTTAACATCTTTGAAGTGTCGTTTAAAGCTCTGAGCTCTTTGCAATTCCTGGTTTCCCGAGCAGTGTGAATCAGCAGTGTGTTGCAACCCTTCTTTCACGGAAAGGAAAGCTAGATGCTTCAAGCAGCTCATCTTTCACTCGGGAACATGAGAAAGGGACGAGCTTCCCAAAAATGCTCGGCAGCCATCTCAGCGTTGTGTGTGCCTGAGAGCCCCGGACCTGGCGTCCTGACTTCATGTGCATGGATCCTGCTGAAGCAGGGGAAATTTGAGCTGAACTGCACTGAAAAACTGTCCAACTGGAGCATTTTAAAGATGTTTATGCCTTGTTCCATTCACTATTGCAAGAGCGAAGTGAGATAGGTTATGGGTTGAATTTCCCTTGAAACCAGTGGAAGGGCGACATCGACGCATGTTCTAATATATCCCTGCTCTTGCATCTTCATTAGGTGTCTTTAAAATCAGGCTGGATGTTATTTACTTACAGTCACTCAGGCTAAAGTTTGTGTTTTGAATCGAAAGACTTCCATTTCCCCACAGATGGCCACAAAAGAGAATAATGAGATGAGAAGGAAAAACAATGAGATGATTCTCTTTACAAATTCCTTACTATGACTGTACGGCTGAGATGGGACCTCCTCTGCTGTGCTTCTGTCAGATAAGCTTGTCTCAGCAAACTAACCTTGGATTTTGGGTCCTCTCTGAAAGCCTGGCTTTTTGCATTGGAAAAAATAATCTCCTAAACATATGTCTAATGATTGATTCCTCTGTATGTATGTTCAGGGCGTGTAATGCTCTCTTCAGGGAGCAAACACTGCTGTGGTTGAGTCAGCGGGATGGGAATGTTCATTTAATCCCTGTTTTCTAGTCAATATTTACTAGTAAGACAAAACAACTTTTTGCTCTGAGGGGAATATAACATTGTATTTCTTAATAGCTTATGGGTAAAAGGTTTGGTTAACCCATTGGAGGATCTCCTAATACATCATAGAATGCAATCAGTTTCTTTTAAAATGCCATTTAAATTTGATCTTCTATTAATAATATGCCCCAAGAAGTTTTCCAGTGAATGGTTTTTAATCATCATTGATGATTTTTGCTTCATCTTCATGATCTGGCCGCTTCATTCATGGAACTGCCCAGGGATGTGTCTGAGGCCTGTCTCTGAAGACATGCAACATCAGACTCCACATGGCCCTGGGCAGCCTGATCTGGTTGGAGGTGTCCCTGATGACTGCAGGGGATTGGGCAAGATGACCTTTTGAGGGTCCTTTCCAACCCAGTGCAGTCTGCGAATCTGTGACTGTTAGAGCAGGTCCAGGGAAAGCCACAAGAATGATCAGAGGACAGACAAACTTCCCATATGAAGACAGGGTAAGAGAGTCAGGATTGTTCAGCCTGGAGAAGAGAGGGCTCCAGAGAGACCTTAGAGCAGCCTTCCAGGATTTGAAGAGGGCTACAGGACAGCTGGTGAGGGACTTGTTATAAAGGTGTGGAGTGACAGGAAGAGGGATAATGGCTTCAAACTGGAAGAAGCTGCATTTTGTTAGATGTTAGGAAGAAATTCTTCCCCACGAGGGTGTTGAGGACACTGGAACAGGTTAGCCAGAGAAGATTTGGAAGCTCCAACTCTTTAAAGCCAGGTTGGATGAGGCCTGGAGCAAGCTGCTCTAGTAGGAGGTGTCCCTGGCTGTGGCAGAAAGTTGTAACTAGATGATCTTTAAGATCCTTTCCAACTCAAACCATTGTATGATGAATGCGATAAGAGTATCACTCTTGTGGCTAATCATATTCTAGTTAGAGCCTGGACTATTTGTAGAGCTGTGGCATGTGGTTTCCAAAACAGTTAATCTTGCAAAGATCATACAAACACCCATCCTTCTGTGCCTGAATGGGCAGAAAACCTCTAATGCTTTTTAGACTTGTTAATCAAGTTCATGAATTATTGTGACAAAGACAAACAGTGGCAGGAGAATGTTCAGAGTACAATTTTCAAGCTTGAGTACTGTGCCAGTCACTGAAGGACATCCATTGCTTATGCCTGAGTGTATTAGAGACTTTGGCTGTCCACTACTTGCTTTTGTTTTTGCAAGACTTGGAAAGTTTAAGGCTCTTGGTATGTGTTAGAGTACACCACAGTTCAGATGTAGTGTGGGAGCAGGGGAATGATGCACGTTACCTATAGACGCAGGCCATTCTCTGTGCAACTCAGTCATGCCTCTCCTCCAGCCACACGTGTGCCCTGTGCATGCTGCATCACTGTGGGAAGGATCTGACCCCTTCTCACCTCCATTCTGCTGGTGAAACCTTCAGACTCTGTGGGAAAACGCAGAAAAATAGAAATCTTGGAGGTCGTGTTAAAACATACTGAGGTAGCCAACTGGTTTTTGGAAGTCTTCGTCTAATCTTGGAATTTTTCAGCCAGTTACATTCTGTGAAACATTCCCCTGATGCATTGTTTGACTGCAGTACAAGAAAGGATTTTTTTTTTAGGCTAGTCTTAAGGATACTGAAGTGAGTGTCTGTGACAATGAGTCCTCTACAAGTGGTGGTGTTTGAGAGCGTGTGTGCCATCCAGGCTTGCCGTTGTCTTCTGGATCAGGAGAAACTTCACCAGAGTGCTGCAGAGGGGTGGGTAATGGTCAAAACAATGGCAAGGCCACAGAAACAAGGAACTTGTGCTCTTGGGGAGCACAAGTCAAGTCATTCTTGTCATCAGACATCCCAGTCACCTGCTGGGATACCTGGGGGAAAAATTAGGGCAGCAAAACACATATTGTTTCTTTTGTTCGAAGTGCCAGGCTCAGTGGAGATGAATTGGCCATCTGTTCCACTCCCTGCGACGTTCTGGCAAGCCGTAAAGCTCATTTTTATATGTTGCCACTTTCCATAAGTGCTAACAAAAGTCAGAGGGAATTGTTTGTTTTTTTTCCTTAGAACATTCTTCCTTTGTACGATGTGCAACCAAGAGCCTTTTCCACAATGATTTGTTCTCCCTCTGGCCTCTCTGTGTTTGCACAAGACGTTCAGGTACCTTATCTCCAAGGCAGAGAGTAATCAGACACCTGTTTAGGCTTGAAACTAAAACCCCTCAATGGAGTGCCCAACAAAGAGCTCTTGTCCAAGCAAACACTGTTCATCCTGGTGTCAGACCTTTAGCTGATATAGTTCTTGTGCACACTTCGTCTTGTAGGGCAGTCCACGTCTCTCCATTGTGGTTAGGGTCATGGCCTTCTCCCACTGTTTTCCTTTTGTGGCCCAGATGACACACTACTGTCATTAGTTACCCCCTGACTGACTACCTGTTAAAGGTATCCTTTAACACTTCTGAAGCTGCAGGTCCCCCCAGTGTGTGGATTCTCAAGCTCTTCAATCTGATAAAGTGTGGCTGATTTCATGCGCTAATCATCGTCATCCAGGATGGATTCATCAGGTTGGGAATGTGAAATTTAGCCTGTGTGCAGGGCATCCTATGTAGAATGGTTTATTATATATGAGACATAAACCATAGATATTAAATAGGACCTTGCTTGGCTGATCTCATGCTTGTGGTGTCCAAGACAGTCACTAACAGGTAGCTCAGGCACATGGAAATGTCTTGCTGAGGTTCCACCTTTCCCTTTGCTGCTCAGGGGTAGGGAAGAAGCAGAGGGGAAAGAATCACAGAATGCTTTGGCTTGGAAGAGACCTCCAAAGGTTGTCTAGTCCAACCCTCCCACAGTCAGCAGGGACATGCCCAGCTAGATCAGGTCACACAGAGGCCCGTCTAGCCAGAGCCTTGAGTGTTTCTAGGGACACGACCTCCACAACCTCTCAGTGTTCCACCACCAAAGAACTTCTTCCTGAAGTCCAACCTAAAGAGATTCTTCTTTAGTTTAAAGCCATTGACCCTTGTCCTGTCACAACATGCCCTTGTAAAAAGCTTTTTTGCATCCCATCTGCCTTCAGGTACTATTAGGCTGCTATAAGATCTCCCTGGAGCCTTCTCTAGTCTGAACAACCTCAAGTCTCTCAGCCTGTCTTTGTAGGAGAGCTGCTCCAGCCCTCTGATCATCTTTGTGACCTCTTCTAGAGCTGCTCCATCAAGACTCATGTCCCTGTGCCGAGGGCTCCAGAGCTGCTGTCTGTAGTCTCTGAGAAGATGACTGAGAAGCTGCTGTTAGGATTTGTCTATATTGAGCCTTTTCACATTCCTGTAAACAGTTTTAATAACAATAATTCTTTACAGTATTTCCCACTTCCTGAATGACTGCTTCTGAATGCAGTCTGGCCAGTGAGTTCTCCTGTGTCACGTTTATGTACATGCATACTTTGAAATTCCATTTTACTGAACAAAACTGCACCTTTCCAAGACATTTCTGAGCTTTGTAAACTTGTTAATGAAGTCTTTCTCCCTTCAGTCTTTTTGCATTGCAGAGAGCAAGCAAAACCAAACGCCTCTGGGTCCAGAGTCATTCTTTGCTGTTAGGAAAAATATAAAACAGCATTCACTTTTCTCTCCTCATAGTTCTCTTAGATGTAAGGAAGGTCTTTAGGAATTATTTCCCTTGGCATTTGGAGGTTTGTGCTCTATCAAAATCTTTGAGGATTTCCTATTCCAGCTTCCTTCCCGGGCACATTCTCCCTGTGTCCTGGTTGCAGTGCTCCAGGGGAACAGCTGTGAGCAATTGGGACAGCCAGGTGAGCTCTGGAGACCCAACTTCTCTAAGAGAAGTCTACTATTTCTGCCCTGAATAGGTGCTTCAAGGAGGCTAGAGCCTCCCAAAAGCCTGCCCTGCTCCATCCTGTGAACCATGACAGCAGCAGAGCAAGGGTTGCTGTCAGAAGGCTATAAAATTAAGTAAGCAGCATCAAACAAATGTCCTGTGACAACTGTAAGGCTATTAAATTTATACAATAAATAATCCCAGCCTACTTAGATACCTAATTAGCTTCTGTATGATTCCTAGAGTATGAAATAGTACTCGGGTGCTGGACAGGAGCCAGGGAATGTTTGCTTACCCCTCCCACTGCTGTGTGGATTGCTGCTGGCAGGTAACTAAATCCAATAATTATTGTGGGGGGAGGGGAGCATGTCTGCTGTTCTCTCCAAATTGATGACAATGCTGCAGAAGAAAGAAGGTCAAAGAAAGACTTGGAAAATGGAAGAATTTGAATCTCTTTGGTTTGGACAGAGAGGGCTGGGGGAGGTGTGTGGTGGGACCATGCCACCTGCAGCTCAGGACTTTACAGCCTGAGGCAGCAGAGCTGGGCACCCTTTGGGAGGATTTTATCTAAAGACAGCAAATCAACTCCGAAAAGAGTTACAAACTGTCGTGGTTTAGCCTTTCCCCTCATACTCCTGTAACTCTGTGGCTTTGATGCTATTTACACTTGGTACCAGGGAATCAAACGTTAATTGAGCCCCTTTAGCTTTGTTTTGTGATCTGGTTTTGTGTGTATGCAACAAAGCAAGGAGACAAACTGAGTCGTGCTTTGCATGTACCCGCAAGTTAAAAAGCAGCCTGGGACACTTGAAACTTGCTTGGCATTAGTGACCATCTAGAAGTCATGCCAGAGTGTTGCTGGTAACGCACCGAAACTACCCAGTTTTGTGTTTCATCCTGGAAGTTTCCTAGAGCAGATCACAAGGAGCTGAACCCAGCCAGCAGCTGCAGTGCAAATCTCTCAGCTGAAATTTGACACTGACAGCAAAATAAAGCCTGATGGGTGGTAGAGAAAATCACTGTGGAGGAGCAGGAGCAGAGTTGCTGGTGCTGTCGTCCCTCCTTCCCTCTGTGCATCTTTCCTTTTCTTGACTTACACTAAGATGCTGTAGCCAGGAGAGGAGCTGTGCTTAGCCTGCCTTAAACCAAAGTGGGCTGATGCATAGTGTGATGTGCTGTGCTCTCTGTGAACATGAGAGCATTTTGGGCACCACATCTCTCTGAGTCCTGGTGTTACTGTGTCTCTATTTTCAGAACCTAGTTTTGCCAAAACGATTGTGTGCCAGCACCTAAGACTGCTTGAGGAGGCTGGCTTGGATCTGGCAGCATTGGTGTCTGCTGGTAGCTGAAGTCAAGAATGCCAGAGTTCAGCTGTTTACTAGTGTATTCCTTTAGGGACTTTGTGTCTCTACCCCTTCCTGCCCTGAGCTATCACCTGTCTGACAGGGCTTCACCCTGCCTATTTTCCTCTGTGCCTCCCGATGGGTAAACACAATGCTCGGAGTGGTCTACAAGAAAGGGACTTTTTGCAAGGACTTGTAGTGACAGGATGACAAGGAATGGCTTTGAGCTGGAAGAGAGGAGGTTTAGACTGGAGACTTGGAAGAAATTCTTTACTGTAAGGGTGGTGAGACGATGGAACAAGTTTCCTGGGGAGGTTGTGAACGCCCCCTTCCTGGAGGGGTTCAGGGCCAAGTTGGATGAGGTTTTGAGCAACCTGCTCTAGTGGAAGGTATCACTGCCCATGACAGAAGGGTGGTTGGAACTAGATGATGTTTAAGGTCCCTTCCAACCAAAACTATTCTATGAGTTTATGAATGAGTATGAATGATGGGAGAGGATTGAGGAGTGCAAAAAACTGACTGTCCTGTTCATCACTCCTCAGTATGGGTACAGACAATGCACATGTCCACACTTCGTAAGGAAACAAACCCTCCACATTCATTCGTTGCCCCAAATCTATCAAAGGCAGCCTTCAACTGGGGTAGTAAATCACAAGCAGACACATGACACAGATATATTGGAGGGCCAGGATTTTTCCACTCTGTGCATTTAATTTGACTCAACAGTGTTGCCCCAGTTTCTGGAGATTACTGAGTCCATGCTCTCAATCATTTCTATTGCTCCCATAAGGAGAGAATTTTGCTTTATTTCTTTCTGGTGTGCTTGCACCTGCTGTGTTTTATTGTCCTCTGTAACCCTTTCAGGACATGGTTATATTCTCTCACACTCCTGCCCTGCTGCAGTAGGTGAGGGGTGTTTGGAGTCTTGCATGAAAGGTGCAGCAGGAAGCATGGGCTCGGGAGGAAGAGGTGGGGAGGTAGAGTATTCTGCGGCATTGTGTACGTGCTTGCCTGTCTGTAATCTAACTCTGCAGTCTAGAAATGTGGTTTCAATTCTTCCTTTGGAATATGTGATGAGAAATGTTGCTAGTAGGTGCTGTGCTCTTCTGTCAGGTGCTAGAGCTACTCTCCCATGGTCCAGCAGCTGGAAGAGTTCCGTTTCTGGCTGTGGCATTTGACAGTGTGTTTGCAAATGGGATTTGTAGCTCAAAACCAGTGAGGAAGTAGGCTGGGGGCTGGTCACCATATCAGCTTTTTCATCTTCTGTTGGGTATTACATCTGCTTCACCATCCAGATGGAAAATAGTTTCAATAGCCTACATTTGACATTGTTTGTTTTCTGAGGAGCCTAGAAAGTTGTGCAAATGACTTCCTGAAACTTCCTTTGGGAGTTTACCTGATGGCTTCAACAAGAAGAAACTCTCCTCTGTGTCTTGACTTCTTTTTAAAGTGTTTTGAAGTGTGCAAGCTTGGCCGCATTTGGTGGCCCAAAGGAGCTGTAACTTCACGTTCCTGCTACTCTGCTGAAAGCATCCACTGTGCCCTGGCTTTGAATCTCTGGGAGACCACTGACTCTAGAGGTCTCTGTTAGAGATTTGGAATTATCATCTCTTGTTTGTTTCCTCAGAAGACTTCACTGTTGGCAAATTTAATTACTTCTTGTCCATCTCAATGTGTGACAAATGGAGGCATAGAAAGCTTAGCTTAGCTGCTTTAGTTCAGGGTGTGATAGGAGCTGCAACCTAGAGCGGAGCTTAGCCTTTGGTAGACTCAGTGCTCATATTTCTTCTGTTTTACTGACAGATCACACTTCTTCCCACTTCTTATCAACACCTGTTGTTGGTCCTTCCCCCTCCATTTATATTGCATTTCAGGGAAACCAAAGGTTTTACAAAGAAGTTAATACTTTACTGCTTCCCGCCCCCCCAGCCCCAGCTCAGCGTGAATGTTTAATGGTTTTGAGAAGTGGTAACATGGAAATGGTTTATCGGGAACTGCCAGGCACTTTCAGTCCTTCTTCCCAGCTTTCAGTAAGTTTTGTGTGCACTTGAGAACTCTAAAATATGATCCACACAAGTCCAGATTTCAGAGCATTCTTTTCATCATCTTGTTGCTATGAACCTTGGCTTAATGTGGCTGATGTGCAGCCAAATAGGGTTTGGTGTGTGTTGGAAGCAAATTCCATCCTATTCTGGTTCCCTGGGCTGACAGGTGTGAGGGGTCTCAAACAACCTGCCTTGGACAAGCACAGCTTTGTAGGTTCAACATAGACCTCTGAGGCTATTGGGAAGCAGGGTCCCTGTTTCAGAGGATGAATCAAGACAGAGGATGGGGAATGCCCTTTTCTCAGTCATGAGGACAGGAAATGAATTAGTGATGAGCAAAGGAAACATCTAATGGAGCAGGCTCGGGAGAAAAGGGGCCCACAGTGCAGATCCAAGATCTATAGGCAGAACTAGCACTACTCACGTGAGATGCTGCTCTGGTGGTTTGGAAATTCAAAACCTGCCTGTCTGTGCTCCCCATGCTTTTGGAGCATTGCTCAGATCTTCCTGGGATCCAGAAGTGAACAGCCTGAATACTTGCTTGGGCTCAGTTTCCCATATCTCTTTGCCCCATTAGGATTCACTAATGTCCCAGCATTTTGGAGTAGCAAGTAGTTTAACTGTGAATGTCCACCTTGTTACCTGCAGGTCCTCAACTTGGTTTTGTTATGGCTGCTGCAGATCACACATCAGAGCTGCTGCTTTCTGTGCTGTAGATCCGTGATGGCACTACCTAAACCAGGCAGTGGTTTTCTTTAAGCTAGCTCAGCAACTGTGGTGGCTAGAAGAAGGTTAGATTGTGGGAAGAAAGCATGAAAGCAGGAGCTGAACCCTGCACTGGAAAGATGCAAATGGTGACAGTGGCTGTAGAAGTGTAAACTGCTCTCCTCTTTGAAGGTACAGCTTCCCTGCAAGCCATTGCAGTGATGTAAATAGAAGGGAACAGAGGTCTTCTGGGGTACATGTATAATCCTTCATGGAATTCCCTGCTTAACTTAGCATCACCCTGCCTTCAGCTTCTCCTGGGTTTATGTTTTCATGAAAGTCCCTCAGTCCCAGTCTCATGCAACCTTTACTGTTGCTGCTGGCTTCAGTGTTGTTCCTGTAGCTCATCCCAAACCTGGCCAAATATTTCCAGAGAAGGGTTTAATTATAGAGCATACTTCCCATGTTTTATGCCATTAGCTAAGAGTGAGTTCCCATCCAAGAACAGAAGAGCCTGCACTTGTTTGATTATCCACTGTAATGTTTGTTTTTCTTCCCATCAGACAGAAATGGACTTGTCACAGCACATGTCACTGTAGGGGCAGGGAGGTGTGGGTGAGAGGAGCATGTTAGCACATAACTCTCTGAGTTGAAGCACTGTTAATAATCCCATGCTCAATCCTGAAGACCTTCCTGGAACCTCTCTCCAAGGCTCAGTTTCCTTCTTAGTATCCAATATTCCATCAGTGGGTAAGGAAAATGATGTCTGCAAAGGTGCTAATTGCTCATGTTTATCAAAAGTCCAAGAGAAGGTGGGGGAGCATTTACAGCTAGGAAACTTCTCCTTGCCCAGTCACTTCTGAGAACCTGGCCAAGATGATTTATAGCCCCAGTCATCAGTGAATGCTTCACATGGGTCTGGGCTTTTCTCCTAAGCAGCTGAATGTTTAGTATAGAGGTGATTGGAAGTGACTAGGCTAATACAAGACTCAGAAGCTGTAATAATGAACAAAACATGCAAATAACTGTTTATAAATGACAACAACTGCAACAAATTAATGCTTCACAGCTTGGCTTTAGGAAAGTTAGAGGGCAAAAAGCAGACCACTTTGAAGAAGGTTAGGAGAGAATGCTAAGCTAGCTGAAGTTTGTATCTCAGTGCTTGTAGCATTGCAAGATGTGAGAGATAGATTGTCTATAGCTGGGCTTTGTTGAGAGAAGTCAGCAGCAGGAGGCTGATAGTTGTGAAACTTCATCATCTATGTCTGGCATGACCAGAGCCCTCTTTGTGCCACGGCAGTGCCTGACCCATTTAAAGGTAATAGCCACTTTGAATTCAGTTACGAAAGCAAAAAGAATTTAAAAAAAAAAAAAAAATCAGTTCAGAAAATGTTACTCTCTAGGTTCTAGGGGTTTGGCTACAGGAGTTCCTGTAGGACTAACCTCTTGGTTGAGGATACAGTCCTGGATACAGCTACTCAACTCTCTTTTGATTACTGCTGATTTAAAAGCACTCCCTATGCAAATACACAGCAGGAGGAAGTTGGGACTTCTTGATGCTGGAAAGGTCGGGAAAACTTTCAGGGTTATGGAAATGCTTGGCCATGAAAGGTTGCTGCCAAAGGCACAATACAGAAAACACATTTACAAGTCACTCAAACACTTAATGGGTCTTTTTAATAGCTGGATATGTGTTCAAGTCATCTTACTGTCTTCGAAGTAACATTTCAGTTGCTCATAATTCAGGTAAAATGTTTTTGCTGAGCAGTTTATCATTTCTCCAGAAGGATGCGAAGGTTGTTTGGCTAAAAGGAAGATGTTCTCCTGCAGTACTGCTGAGCCAGCCTGTGGGCTAATAGGTGGTGAATGGGGTGTCCAGATTTGGAGAGTGGGTGTCCTCTGTCAGCAGAGGTTAGGGTTGCCCTGTGCTGGATTCACTCAGCTCTGCCTTCCTCCAGCTGGCTCCAAAGGGCACAGCTGAGCCCAGCAGCTATGCTGGTGGCTGGTAGCACCTACAGAAAAGCATATTTAAGAAAGGGCAAAACCACCCAACGGGCAGAGGAAAAGGGAAAGGAGAGACTGCCTGTTTTAGCAGGTAATAATATTCCTCAATTTGAGTCTGTTTTGCCTCTGACAGTAATGGAGAAGGGATCTCCTTGTCTTAATCTCATCCCACGGTTCAGGTGGTGGCAGCCACATAATCACTGAAGGTGTTTTTTGGTGTGCAGTGGTGCAAGGTCCTCCTGTTCTCTTCATTGTGAAAAGATCAAGTGTCCAATAGGTCATTCCAGGACTTTAAATATGGAAGAAAAAAAAAATCATCATGCTTGACACTGATGCTGGGGAGCACAGGTTAATCCAGAACTTTATAGCTTCTCTGGGCGCCCTTGGGAATCCACCTCTCTGTTTCTGCACCACATCATTCCTTGTTAGAGCTCTACAAAATGACCTTAGTAGAGGAAAGCATCCCAAAGGATGTAATCAGTTTTCCAGTGTTTTCTGCAAGCCTCCAAGCAGGGATTTGCATTAGTCAGCAAATTACTGGGTTAGTGACTTTGAATGCCACAGGGTTAGTGACTCGGGCACTGTCACCCTCCTTTCCTCTAATTACAATAAAATTGTAACTATGAACTCCTTTAGCTGCAGAAACAAATGCAGACCTTTCCAAATAGCTGGGGTGGGAAAGAAAAATCTTTGGCTTTGAAGAAAGATGCAGAACTGAGTGCTTGGCAAACTTAGTTTTCAAGCATTAAAGACACATCAGCTCTATGTGAATCAAGACTTAAAAGATTTTACTGAGCTTGTGAGGCCACAGCAGATAACAATGTCAAATGCTGACTTGAGAAGCAGTTCTTCAGAGACAGCAAAAAATGACACATAATGAGAAGAGTTAAAATGATACTTGAGTTATTGTTCTTCAGGGTTTTCCTCTTCCATTTTAAGCCATGTAAACATAAGTATTGTAGGACAGTGTGAAAATAACAGCAGTCAGACCAGCCTGCTTATCTTTTCTGGTATCACCTTCTTGCAAGCCTCTTACTCAGATTAAATAGCCACACCTGGGCAAAGAAAAGAGTCAAGTTCTATTGCAGCACAGCATAGAATCATCAAATTGGTTGGATTGGAAAACACCTCTAAGATCATCTAGTCAAGCCATTCTCTAACTCTACCAAGTCTGGTACTAAACCATGTCCCTCAGCACCACACCTCTGTATCTTTTAAACATCTCCAGGGATGGGGATTCAATCTCTCTTGGAAGCCTGTGCCAGTGTTTGAGAACCATTTCAGTGAAGCAGTTTCTTTTAATGTCCAACCTGAACCTCCCCTGGTGCAACTTGAGGCCATTTCCTCTTGTCCTATCATTTGTTAACAGTGAGAAGAAACCAACTCCCACCTGGGTCAAACTTCCTTTCAGGGAGTTGTAGAGAGCAAGATGGTGTCCTTTCAGCTTCCTTATCTTCATTTGCAGTCCTTCTATGAGCCAAATCATGCAAATTAGCAAATGTCTTGGACTCCTGTGGGCAGCAAAATGATGCATCATTTTCAGAACCTCTTTACGTGGGCAAGAGAAGCTGACTCAGCAGAATTATGCAAGGGAGAGGTGTCTTCTCCAGCCAGAATCCTGCTTGTTCCCCAGGTTGTTGCATGGTAGTAGCTAATTTTGGGCAGAGCATCAGACATGCTTGTGAAGGCAGGTGGATGCCATGCAAAGGGCAGGGTGGGGTTCGTGTGAGACCAGCTGGGGCTGGGTTTGGGTTCCTGCACCCTCATCCTGTGCACTGCATTCCTTGTCACGCTCTGCAATTGCTGTTGGGAAGAAACTTCTTCCTGAGGATGGGCCAAGGGAGGGTGGTGCCCATAAGTGTACAGTCTTTATGCTAGTTGTGCTAGGATTGGTTTCCAAACTTCTTTCATTAAGAGGGGTTTCATGGGGGCCTGTTGTGCTAAGCACCCCTCTGACATTAAAACAAGATGCAGAGGGTAATTCAAATTTTCTCCTCCTTCAAGCTCCATTCTTCTTTGGTGTGAATGGGGAAGACTCACAGAACTGAGAGGTGGAAGATACCCATTAGATGATCTTGTCCACCCTCCTGCCAGAGAAGGACTTTTCCTAAACTATCTTCCTAAGAATATTAATGAGTGTAGTTACAAACCAAGTGGAGTAGTGGAATGTGCTGTTTCCTGGGGGAGCCTGCTCCCCAGTCTCATCAGCTTTGCTCTGAGGTAACCTTCCTTGTTTCACAGCTTTTCCTGTCATTTTTATTAATGAGTTTTCACTTTAGGGCTATGATACGCCTCTGATTCTCACTGATCTACACATCTGAGAGTCACTGGGGACCACTGGCCTTCAAGCTTGGCTCTTTGCTAATGTTGTTGACCTGGTTTCTGCACATTTAGATATTGTGTGAGAAAAACCTACTGTGTTTGCAGCTAAAGCAAAACATCTCTTGAATTCCCTTAATAACGGCTGGGAAAAGGCTTCAGTGCATGACCTCAGAGCAGCTCTGATTTTTCCTGGTGCCCAGCATTTAACTCCTGTGGGGCCCAGCAGGTCCTGTCAACAGCCATTCCTGCTTGAGTGGGCAGTCTACACCACATTGCCTGGAAATGTTCTGGGCTTCCCAGTTAAGAGAGAGAAGAAACTACTGGAGAGACACCAGTGGAACCAGAGCATATCTGTAAGGAGGAAAGACTGAGAGACTTGGGGCCGTTTAACCTGGAGAAAAGTAGACTGAGATCATTGATCTCAATGCTTATTAGTATCTAAAGGGTAGAGAGCAAGAGGATAGAGCCAGACTCTTGGCAGTGATGCTCAGTGACAGGACGAGGGGCAACAGGCACAAACTGGAGCCCAGAAGGTTCCATCTGAACCTGACGAAAACATCTTTGCTGTGAAGCTGCTAGAGCCATGGAGCAGGCTGCTCAGAGAGGTTGTGGAGTCTCCTTCTCTGAAGAGATTCTGAACCCACCTGGACATTGAGCAAGCTGCCATAGGTGTCCCCGCTTTAGCAGAAGGGCTGGACTGGATGACCTCCAGAGGTCCCTACCATTCCCAGGTTCTGTGAAATCTCTCTCATAGCACAACTTTACTTTTTCCTCTTGCATATGAGCACAGGGATTACATGGATCTCCTGCAAAATGGTCAGTGCCCAATGTGCTGAGGTCTGTAGTGCCTGAGAAACAAGACTTGCAGGGCATTTGGGACTTCCTCCTTTCCGACTACAATGCCTGACTAAGCCACATGGAAGAAAGATTAGTTTCAGGATAGCTCCAGACCTATGTGCTCAAGTATCCACTTCCCAGCCAGCCATGCATGTCAGCATTAGAGATGACGTGAGGCACAGAGCAGAGCCCAAGTGCAGAAGCAGGGTGAGGTCCAACTGCAAAGTCCAAACTGCTGTGCCAGTGGACTGCAGAGGCTCCGGCCCTAAGTACATATTGCTGGCAGGACAACAGCAGTGAGAAAAACAATCCCCAAGCAGTAAATATGGGCAAAGCTCTCAATATAATGGAAAAATACAGATGCATCTGTATTAGAGCTGAAGACCTCTCTACAAGAGCTGTTTCTAACCCCCACATTTCCTGTCAGCGTGGCTTTCCTAGAAATGGATACCACGTCCTCCTCAAAGGACTCAACTGGGGCTTCTGGCTCTGCTGCCTTCCCCTCACCTGCTTGGATGCCCGTTTGTTCCTGGAACTACAGCATCCGGAAAAGAGCACTTGACAGAGCTCTCACTACATTTTTCAAGCAGTAAATGTGGTTGGAAAGCCACGCAGAAGGCTGTGGCATATGGAGATACTCACTGCTTTCAGTGCACATGTAATAAATGGGCTCACTTGGGATCCAGCTCTGCAGAGTGATCTTCTGCGTGTTCTTTGTCTACTGTCTGTGTTTTTATGGAGCAGGATTTCTTAGTGTAGAGGAGAAGTTTCTAATGCAGCTCTTTGGGAAAAATGCTGGTCTTTAAGTACTTCTAAAAATCTCCATTTGATAAATTTTCCTGTTGTGTCAGAATATTTGGGATTCTTTTTAAAATATCCATAGGCTTAAAGTACTTAAAATCTTAGTTTTGTTTCTTCTAATGCTTTTTGTTTCTTTCAACTGGATTTTCATAAGTAAACTTCAACTTTCAACTTTTTTTGTAAGTGAAAGCTCCAGATCTCCAAGATCACTCAGCTTTTGAAAATTATCAACCATTTCAAAGTAGCTTCACCCATTTTGCCCTTCTGCCACTGACATTTGAACCATTTTGGCTCATTCCAGCCAAGCTAGAGAGAAAAGTTATGGAGATAACTCCCATATTCATCAAAGCGGGTCACAGCCAGAGGTTAGACACCAGAGAGCTGTCAGAGTGAGTGAGCAGGAGGCTGAGCATGAACTGTGTTCAGTTTTGGGCCACTCACTACAGGGACATTGAGATGTCTAAAACAGCTGGTAAAGGTCTAGAGCACAAATCTTGAGAAGTATCTGAGGGATCTGGGGTGGTTTAGTCTGGAGATAAGGAGTCTGTGGGGAGACCTTTTGGCTCTATGCAACTCCCCGAAAGGAGTTTTGAGCTAGGTGGGAGTTGGCCTCTTGTGCTATTGCTTATTACTTGGGAGAAGAGGAAATAGCCTCAAGTTGTGCCAAGAAAGGTTTAGGCTGGACACTAACAACTTCTTCCCCAAAAGGGTTGTCAAGTCCTGGAACAGGCTGCCCAAGGAAGGCAGAACCCCAATCCCCAGAAAGATTTCAGTCATGTAGATGTGGAACTGAGAGACATGGCTTAGTGGTGACCTGGCAGTACTGGGTTAATGGTTGGACTTGATGTTCTTCAAAGTCTTTCCCAACCAAAATAATTCTATATTTCTATGACTGTGACTGCTGCCCATAGCATGGCACAGTGGTGGACTTCAGACATGTATTTCTGTGAGTCTCATCCCTGCACCACTGCATTTGTCTTCTTGGTTCCCTTCTTGAGGCATACTGAAGTAGAGGACAAGGCTTTCTGGAGAGACACCTTTCTCAGTGCACCATTACAGCACCCAGTTTCCCACACTGATTTGAGGTGACTACTACAACAAGTAACTCGCAGAGCACTGGCCAGATCCATTCTCCTGTGGCAGGGCTTTTCTTGGTTTGTCTTCTGTTTTCCTTTTTGCTACTGGTCATTCAGAAAGATACTTCCCCAGAACTGCTGTGATGACTGAAGGTGACAGATCTGTCCTTGTCAGTGCTTCTTTCTCAGCTCCTTTCTGAACGCTGCTCTCTGTTGTGCTGGTAACACTCAGCTGTGTGCAACTTCCCTTACATTTTGGCAGGCATTGGGAATTTCAGCAGCTATAAATTTAAATGGATAGAATTAAGGAAGAAGACAGCTTTTTGGAACAGAAAGCAAGGCTTTTCTGTTTTGTTGTTGTTGTTGGATTTTTTTAAATTATTTTTTTCTAGATATATCATCTATAAGCTCTCACCTGGGACTGCTTTTATATATATTTTTTAAAAAGTATCATATGCCTAAATATCTACAGACTGCACCTGGAATTGAAAGGAGATTTCAGCTCCAGTCATATTTGTGAGTTATCTGTCCCTGAAACGAGCTCTCACGATCAACCTTTGACTTGGCATATTTTATTTACTTGGGCTTTTGTTTGCAGTTAACACAGTGTTTAGTATTCTATTTGCAGTAAACACTCGTGATACAGGGGAAACAGCCATTTCTTACTTCTGCCTGACAGTTAGAAGCCATCCTTCACAGGTGCCACCAGCGTGGAGACACTTTCTTGGTGTTACCTTGTTTTGTGCCAACAGAATTTGTGACCCCTCTTGCACCCCAAACTGGGGTGCCTGCAGCATGCTGCCTTTTTGTTCCCCACATTCCTTCACAGGATTTTTATTGACAGGGAAACTGCACACATCCCTGTGCACCAGGTCAGGGAAATGCCATGGGCAGCTTTCTAAACCCCAGCAAAGCTGGAGACGGCACCTACTATATCAAACAGCTATGGCCCCCTGGGCTCTGGCCTCGTCCAGTTTATGCTGACACTACCAACTGTGGGTCACCTCTCACTCCTTGGGGAGCCCCTTCAGTGTTCCAGCAGATCCCACCAGTAGGAATATTTTCCAGATGTGCAGCCTGAGCTGGCTCCCTTCTGCTCCTAGCTGTGCCCATTGCTTTGAGTATGGTTTTCACCAAAGATGTGTTTAAGAAAAAGTGTTGCAACCTGGTAGGACCACAGGAAATATTTTCAGTGGTTCTGAAAAGAATTAATGGCTGAAGGAGATTTTAAAAAAGCCCTTGAGAGTGATTGCTATCCATAAGGACTTGGAAGCACTTTGAGACTGGCTTCTCTTCCCATACAGAAACTCCACTTGTCTGGCTCCTAAATCCGATGAGAAAGCAGAAACCTGTCTGCAGTGCCTCTCCCGGGGTTTGTGCTTGCTTTGCACTCTGTATGCATGGATCTTCCCAATGTGACACAGTATAAATGCCCTGAGCTTGACCAGGTTACACCAGGGGCCTTTCACCTGTATCAAGAGTCTATTAGTGGTCCTGCTCTGCATGTGCTAAGTAGGTGCTGCCCGGAAAGACACCAACAGACCAGCTATGCTTTCCCATCTGGTGTAGTGTGCCTGTTTTCATCTGGTAGCGACAAGTATGGTCAAGTGCGGTCCAGAGCTTCAGTGTGGCGATTGTCATCTATATGAGAAGGTTCTTGTTTTTCCTGGACTGCAGTGTGTACTATGTGCTGGGATGGGCTGTTCTCACAATTAAGGAGACGAACTAGGACAAGATGTAGGTTCCTGCCCTAGCATCTCTCTTTTTATCTACTGGTTCTCCTTCTGATTCCCTCAGAAAGGAAACGAGAACATCACTCAGTGCATTGCCAGATACATTTCAATCCTAAGCTTCTTAAGGCTGGGTGAACCTATTCCTTTGTGTTTAGAGGTCAAATCCAACAGGTGTTTGACTGGGAAATCTGAACAGTTTGACCCTTCCAGCCTTGGACTGTAGTACACCAGTGGTGACACTGGAGGTTTGTGGACAAAAGAGCTGCAAGGATGAAAATGACAATGCTGTATTGAGCATGGGGTAGCAAACAGGTGACCAGTTCTACAAGTTTGTTGTTGTTGCCTTAAGTGCCAGAAGGGTGGGCTGAGGACCACCAAGTTCCTTGTCTCTCAGGGAAGCATTTTGCTTTGTTTGATCTTGTTTTCATCCCAAGTAATCTTTAATCACATCAGTATATTTAATTAAGCATTATCCCAAGCACTCTATTTAGCTCTTTCTTCATCTGAGGATACTGAATCTGTAACTTTGAGAAGAAAATGGTTGTTTGGTTCCTCATATTAATCCACATCAAAATTACCCTCTGAAGAAGAGCAAAACGTGTGCTGGAATGCAAGGAGAGAGGAGCAAGGCTGTGATGCAATCCCCAGGAGCTTCATGTCGGGTCTGCAGGCTGCATCTGCAAACAGCAGCAGTGAAAACAACAGACCAGCTCTTTTTGTGATATGTGAAGTGCAATTATGAGGTGAAATATGAAGCTGGTATCTTAATATCTTAACGATACAGAATTTATTTTCAAAGTTAAGCTGTGCAGAATGAATCATTTATCAGTGGGCCATATGGAAAGGCACTTATCTAAACCCCCTCTTCAGTCCCAGGTGTGCTTCTCTGGCAAGAACAAATCACACACAGCATTTGGAAGGGAACTTAAATTCCAGATGCGCAATTCTAAAAGATGCATTTGCAAAAAATAAAATAAGGCCAAATTCTGCAATATGTTATTTTTCTGCAGCTTCAGTGAAGTTAATGAGGTTCCAGGGGGGTAACTGACACAAAATACAGCTCAAGGGATCCCCTTTTTTTCACTGTGTTACTCCAGTTTCATGCCAGGGTTGATATCTGAGGAGCTAGTCTGTCATGGGGAAGAGAACTCAACCAAATGTGTCTACTGCCTAGGTTCTTTCTTTATGTCCTTTATATAGCAAGGCAGCAGTGAGGAGGAAATGTTCATATTGATGTTGCTAATGGATGCTGGGGGTGAAAGCAATAATCCACCTTTTAACTGGCTTCAGGTGTGTACTTCTGGAGGTCTCTGACATGAGAGCAATGATGTCATGGTCACCTGGCTGTGATGTTCGGTGTGTGCTGCACAGCAAGCCTCACCCATGAGAACTTATCTCCCAGGGAAAGCCATGAGTACCAAACCATGGGGTCTAGTGGGTCTGCAGGTACCCGTTGTCTTGTTATCCAGGGAATTAGAAATCAGAGAGATGTTAAGTAAAGTCTGATTTTAAAAATCTTGAAAATCACTTAAAGAATACCAAGACATTATTTAGAAATCATTTCTCTCCACCAGGAACTGGAAGTTTGGTGGAGACTGAAGTTGTCCTTGGGACAGATTTCATTGCAATGCTCTCTTCCATTGTACATCTTGGTTTAGAACAACAAGCTGATGTGATTTTACCAAAAAACTTGGCTGAAGCCATTGAGTGTTCCCAAAGTGTGCTCCTTGAGCAGCATTTGGAAGGACCAGAGAAGAGCCTGTAGCTGAGAGCTGCAGGGTGGACTCCAGCTGCAGAGGGAATATTTACTCCCAGCTGCTGAGCAGAGCTCCCAGATTGATTGCATGGTGACTGCTGTCAGAGCCCAGGTTAAGTCTCAGATCTCAGCAGCAGAAGGAATTGAGGCCAGGAAACAGGGAGCAGTGGCTGCATCTGCAAAGTGATTTGATGCAATGAAGCACATCAATAGATAAAATAGGCTATGTTCTGGCCTTAAACTTGTAAATTTAGGGGATAAGTGTGTTCAGGGGATAATGTTGGGGTGGGATTCATCTGGTTTCCCTCAAGCCAAGCATGTGGGTGGAAGCTACCTGCAGGCCCAAACATTGGTTTGGTCTCTTAAAGCATTTGGTGCAGATCTGCAACAGAGCTTCTAGTTTTGTCACCTGTGTGCAAACCCCATGGTAGAACACACAGCTGAGCTCATGTAAGCAGGAACGATGGAGAAATTTGCTTCAGAGCTGTACTCTTGCTGACCTGTACCACCATGGTTTCTATCAATGCAGCAGGGCCAGGCTGTGTGGTCTTATAGAAGAGTTTCTAGAGTGACAATCAACAGACTCAGGCTTTTCCTCTCATGTGGTTGCCGAATTATTGTGTGAGTTCAGGGTGGTTAAATAGTTCAAAGCCTTTTAACTTCCCTCTCGCACTGTTGACAGAATGTAGGATACTTCACTGTTGTGCCTTAGAGAAGGATGGTTACATGGAGACAGGGACAGAGCATCGAAACACTTCTGATTTACTCAGTTCTGTTTTCAAGGTGACATAGAAAAAAGCTTACCTTTGTTGGAGAGGTTTAATTAAAAATATCCAAAGCAGTTCATATGAGGATAAAATAATTTATACGCAAGGCTGATGGTGATGCTCAGAAGTGGTACTGTGGGGAGGTCTTTTTTAATTAGGTGCCTGATTTGCTGGGTCATTACTGGACTTATTCTGATACTGGAGGCATAAAACCAAGCGAGAGGATACCAGAGGAGGAGGATCAATTGCCAGAGAGCAGCTGCTGCCTGGTGCCTGCAACCTGTAGGTTGAGTATACTCTTTGTTTGCCCCACGGAGGCAAACCTACCTTGGTCACCATCAGAAACCATACACAGCTGGACTGCGCTCATTTAGCTGTTCAATTAATTCCTGTGTCAGTTTAATCACCACTTGAATGGCTCAGGTAGAAGTTGAAAAGGCAGGAGTGAATTCCTACAGGAAGGCTGAGGAGTAACTTCTATCTTGAGATGCTCTGAAACATCTGCCAGGTGGTTCTGATGATGGGATGGCCTTCAGGAGCCAAGCATAAGCTAAGTCATTGGAGAAGCCTGATGGGCTCTGTATATCCTAATAACACCAGAATATAATGGAAATCGAATGTGTGACTGCCTTTCAATCATTTGAAAATCCCAGTCCTGCTATATTTGAGACTGTCTGCACCATGCTTACAGAGGCACCAAGCAGGCTTTCCATGAGTTCCTTCCCAACCAGAGCTGTCTAGCAGCAGCCATGCAGGGTTACATATGAAAAATCAAGCTTGGCTCTTGGCACAGCTCATTACTTTTGGCACTACACAAACCTAATTTGGGTCTGAACTGTGTGAAGACAATGGGGTCTTAGAGGGTGACTCAGTGCTAGCTTGGTGGGATATGCTGCAAGAGGTGGACATAGTGTGTAGCAGAGTAAAGCTATCAGGCCTGATGATGATCTTCACAGCAATGAGGTGACATCTGCATCAGTAGAAGTATGGTTTAAGCAGGAGAGAGTTAGCAGGGTTATGGTTGGATTATCTCTCCCAAAGCAGATGTGGAATGGAGATCCCCTCCATGACCCCACAGCTCAAGGGCTACTCACTTTTGTGGCCATGTCTCAGCACTCAGTCCTGACTGCTGTTGGTCTTTCACTTGCATTTCAAGTTTCCTCAATTCTGAAAAAAAACTTTTCCTGAGCCAGCTGAAATATCCTCCACCTTTTCTCTTTGTTTGGTTTTTTTGTTTCTGACACATAGTGTAGCCTGGAGACTGAGAGTGACTGATTCCCAAAGAAAAATATCTCTGTTGCCCAGGCCCATAATTTATAGAATGGCTTTTCTGACCAGTTGTGTTTTCCATTTAATATATTTTCTGTTTTTCAAATCTGCCCCTTCGAAGCAGAAATGCAGCGCTCCTTGGAGCTGGGATGGGGGAATGCTGCTGAGAGCTCAATTTAAAGGTCAGGGGCCTGGGGGCCGAGGCGTTCCTTTGCTTTCTGCTCTGAAATAGGCTGAAGACAAAGGTGAGGAAGCCATAAGATCATAAACAGCGCTGCGTGTGCAGTCCCAGGGCTGTGTCTCAGGCTGTACATCACCACGGTGGGCTCATTAATGTTCGCTCAAAACGTTTCTGAACCACCATTTCCCAAAAATCATCTGTTCCCATGTACAAAAACAGATGAGGTCAGCCTTGCCATTTCCCTGCAGTGATTTCCCCTGGAAGAAGCCAGCAATGGGGCAGGTGGCCAGCTGACATACCATGGCAGGGGCTCTCTGGGCGCGCTTGGCTGTGTGTTATCTGCGAGTCAGGAGCTGTGCCATGTTGTGCTGCTTGACACTGCCAGGGCTGGTGTGCAGGGACCAGGCTCAGGAGGGTTGTGAAGCCATATATGACAGCCTATGACCTGCACTCCTCACAGCCATGGCTCAGCTCCTCTTCATGTCCAGTGGGTGGTGAGAATAGCTGAAAAGCAAAAGTGATGCTGCTCTAGATACCTTGGGTGTCTTGAATGCCCAAGGCAAGATACTGGAGGCTTGATTTTTCTGATGAACTTAGGTGCACACAACAAAGGATGTAAAACTCAAAGAACTCTGTTTTGATGGCCTGCTTATTGTTTAGTATTACTGTAGCAAGGCATTCCATGACCCTATGCTAATCAAAACAAAGGCTGTCTAGCCCTCTTAGCATGTCCATGTGAGCTTGGATCCATGTTGGAGGAAAGGGCACATAATCACTTGAGCTTGGATCTGTTTCAGGAGAGGGCATTTACAGGCAGATTGACAGTACTCTGGCAAAGTAAGTTCTCCCTTGGAAAGGTTTACCATGTGTGCAGAAATGTTGGAGTCACCAAGCCTGAAGGACAGCAGCTGCTAGAGACCTGAGCATAGTGTGTTGAGATGAGGTTCTCCACATGCTGGCTCTTGCTGGTACAGGCTTTTGCTCATCCTGTTTCTGTGTCTGTCTCTGATGATGCTGTAACAGACAAGCCAATATTTCTTTTAGGAGGTAGAGCTAGGAAAAACTCCTTTACTGAAAGACATGCCAGTAATCGGAACAGGCTGCTCAGGGAGGCAAAGTCACCGTCCCTGGAGATGTTTATAAAAAAGTGTAGATATGACACTTGAGGTCACAGTTTAATGGCTGTGATGGTGTTAGGTCAGCAGTTGGACTTGACGATCTTTAGAGATGTCTTCCAATCAAAGTGATTCCATGATTTGATGATTTTAGTGTTCCCTAGAGCCTAAGCAAGACTTAGGTGTGACAGTGAGACCTAGGGGCTAGCTGTGAGATGGGAAGTTGCACTGGGAAACCATTGTTCAGTAAAGGCAGGGAGGTTTCCTGAAGCACAGTTTGCCATTAACGCAGAGGCTACTAATCCATTTCTGCACTGAACACTCACAATTAATAAAGCTGGCATGTAGTTGAGAATAGAACTAATAAGAACTTATTTGATTTTCCTGTGTGAAAAGCCTAGACAGAAGCAGGGCCTTTTTCCATCACTTGAGGTTATGTATTTTTATGAAGGAAAATATTTCATTGTAATTAAATTAACATTTTCAGATAAAAACATTACATCTGAATATTTAAGATACAGTTGTATATGCCACCTGGGAGGTATTCTTCAATATGATGCTGGGCCTCCCTTAAGAGCAAGCGAATCCAGAATCAAAGAATTGTTTTGTTTGGGAAAGATCTGTAAGTCCAACCATCAACCCAACACCACCATGGCCATTAAACCATGTCCTGAAGTGCCATGTCCACGTACTTCTTGAACACCTCCAGGGATGGTGACTCCACCACTTCCCTGAGCAGCCTGTTCCAATGCCTGACTGAAATAGCCTGTTAGTCTGCCCTGCTGAATTTCAGCTCCATGATATTCAATTGCAACTGCAGATGATCTGTTCACACCTGTGACATCAAAAAAGCAAAGCTGGCATGTCACACAGTAGCAACCTTGAACCTGGAGTTTGAAGAACAAGTAAGATTTAAATATCCAGAACAGGCAAGCTGCATAGTACACTATTTATTTTCCTGTAATTTCATATTACTATATACTCCTGGGAGAAAAAAACAAAACAAAAATAACCAGAACAAAAACAACAAGCCAGAAGGAGAAAAAACCCCAAACTACTAAAGTTGGCAGGCAAATATCCATAGAGTTGCAAATGGACTCATCCTGCTGCTTCACATGTTCTTACCAAAATGCTTTCAGATTGAAAGATTTTGTTCATATTGTTTCATCTTTAATCAGTAGGAAAATGCCACAAAGAAGTGGTTAGAGTCAGATATAGGAGGTTTTGGTGACTTCAGGTGTTTTTTAGATCACGTCCATAGTGTGGACAAATGCAAAGATGAAAAGGTGAAATTAAAAAAAAAAAAAAAACCAAACATTTTTTGCACAGAATATGACCTGGAGGGCTTGAGCTAAATCTCTCAGGAGTGGGACCTTCAGGGAGATGGAAGGTGCAATATTAACACAGTTACAGTATGAATTTTACAGCAACACAATGTGTTTTGAGTCTTCCCCATGAATAATGGCATTCTGTTCTCATTAAAGCCTTTGAGTGCCTCCCATTACTCTGGAATGAGGGACAAGTCTCCTGCTTAGACTCCAGTGTCCTAATGAGTTTAAAATCCCCACTCAGCCTTGCTGGTCCTGACCATAGGCTGCTGGCAGCAACCCTGCTGCTTGCTAACCTCTGTAAGGTTGCTGTGGTGGCAGTCACATGGGCTTTGATATAAAACACAGACCTGAAGCTGTGAGAAAATTGCTGTTAGCAGTGTTACTATCAGGTATCCATTATGACATCTCTCTGAACCAAGGATGTGACCAACATGAGGCTGTCTGCTGAAGGTTAGGATCACTGTTCTCTGCTGAAACAACAATGGCTTTGGTGAAGAGCTCTTGTATGTCTGCTCCCTTGAGCTGTCTGCTTTTCCAAAATCCTTGTATGATCCTCTGTTGCTTTGAACTTTGTGACTGGTCCTTATGATGTGCAAAACACGTTGTTTTCCAGTCCATGGAATTGGTACCTGGCAGGAAGGGATCCCTGTGAGCAAGTGGAGCATGTCAAACGGTCAACTGGATGGTGTTTTGTGCGTAGCTTTGCAGCCTTTCAGTGCTTAGCAGGGCCTATAAGAAAGCTGGGGACAGAGTTTTGAGCAGGGCCTGCTGTGCCGGGTCAAGGGATGATGGTTTGACTCTAAAAAAGAGTGAGATTTAGACTACGTACACGGAGAAATGGTTTACACTGAGGGTGGTGAGATCCTGGCCCAGGTTGCCCAGAGAGGTGGGAGCTGCCACATCCCTGGAACCATTCCAGGTCAGGCCGTTTGGGACTCTAAGCAGCCTCCTCTAGTTGCAGATGTCCCTGCTGACTGCAGGGGTGTAGGACTAGATGAGCTTTGAGATCCCTTTCCATCCAAACCATTCTATGATTCCATAGTGGTGGAGAAGCTACTTAATTTTCTGTTCTTTTTTTTTGTGTGTGTGTCTAACTTATCTTAGCATTTCTTTCCCCATGTCCTGCAGGAGCATCACCACTCTCTGGCTTGCCTTCCCCAGAGTTTCCTCTGGAAAGGCATTTACACCTTGCTCATGTGCTCTCAGCATATTTTTTTTTTCTTCTCAATATATCATCAGCTGAATGGGATCTATGATTTAATTTTTTGTTTCCCCCTATCTTTCAATTTTCTCTTTCTCATTTAATTTTTTTTTCTCAAAGAGAGGAAAAATAATTCTGGTATTGACTTAATTGAAAAAGGAAGGTTAAGCCTAATGATTTAGTAGGAGTCAGAAGCCCAGCTGAGGCTAACTCCCTGCCCCTTCTCTTCTGCTGTGAACCTGTCACTAATACTGTGCTGTATTCTTTAATTCAATTTATGAAATATCATTGAAATCTAGAAGGACTTGCAGTGACTGGAACTCAACAAGGAGAAGTTTATGGCTCCTAACAAGAATAAACAGGACCAGAAAATCCTTCATGTTCTCCCAACTAACCATAGAAACAGCCATTTTTTTTTTTCTCTTCTAAATAATCTCAAGGAAAAGTTAGCGAAACATAAATTAGAAGCACCACAGCTGATTTATTTTTCTGAGCAAAAAGGACATTCAGTAGCAGGTCATTTGTTTTTGTTTTCTTTCAAAGAGTAAATGGAAACATATTCTTACCTCACTTTTCTCACAAGTACAGTAGGTTTCCTAAGCTTGTGTCAAGGTTTTATTGCCAGGAAAAAGTGGTTGAAGCATTCAGCATTTGTATGAGGGCTTCAGCAGCCATGGAATACAGCTGGCAAGGCTGGGACACTCATTTGCTCAGAGTGGGGCTGATTTGGTTAATGGTCTTGGAGTGTCATTTTTGCTGGGCTGTTAACTACCAACCATTCTGCACTTACTCTGCCCAAGAATTACCCACAGAGGAAGGCTGTATTTCTGAATGAGCATGTGCTTGACTGAACATGCTAAGAAACAATGTCAGTCCTGGAGACAACAGGGAGTTTGCTTTAAAGGCAAGAACCCAGTGAGCTCGACTGTACCAGATGGGACCTCAGGTCTGCTGAGCTTGGTTTCTGCTCTCTGCTAATATCAGCTCTTTCAAAGGAAGTAGATGTCAGGAGGCTTTTCTGAGTACTAACAGAAGCACTGGGCATTCATCCCTCTGACAAATTACAAAGTCAGTATGATCAAGTGGATTACAAATAGGACTGGAAACCCCTGACTTCTTGCTCTGGCTCAGTCCTTGACTTTCTTCTGTGACCCTAAGCAAATCACTCGAATGTCTCTGAGCCAGATTCATTGCTCCTGTAATTCCACTTGATAGAGTAAATGAGGAAGTGTATGGCCCTATATATCTTCATTTTCCTATCTGTAAACGTGGGTGAGTGCTTTTGGTATGTAATTATTACCCAGGGGTTCTGAGATGTTTCAAATCTTCGCAGTGCTTTGATGTTGGTGAGGCTATTTGTTGATACGTGGAGGATCTGTGTGGTAAGACCTTTAAGAAAAGTTTTAAGCTTTCATCCAAGAGTGGGTGGAGAAACATTGTATGTATATTATATACATTTAATCTTGTTTCTTTTAAGCGTAAGAATTTGTGTAGCGCTTTTGTCCAGCCATTA
Source organism: Ramphastos sulfuratus (assembly GCA_013399055.1). NCBI lineage: Eukaryota > Metazoa > Chordata > Aves > Piciformes > Ramphastidae > Ramphastos > Ramphastos sulfuratus. The sequence goes on from WBNM01001952.1 coordinate 78,867, forward strand.
CCTGTGTTCTGCTGAAAGACTGAGAACCACCTGGGTTAAAGAGAAACAAACAAAAGTTTGGCTTCAGTATTGAAAAGCCCTTAAGGAAGTCAGTTTGACTGGGGCACACTGCTTATCTACACAACTATGGTGGCTGAATGATGATTATAAAATCACAGAAGGATTTGGGTTGGAAGGGATCTTTAAATGAAGTTTACGCTCGAGGTGAGGAGAAAGTTCTTCACTGAGAGAGTCATTCACCACTGGAATGGGCTTCCCAGGGAGGTGGTGGAGTCACTGTCCCTGGAGGTGTTCAAGGCACATTTGGACGTGGCACTTGGTGCCATGGTCTAGTCTTGAGGCCTGTGGTAACGGGTTGGACTTGATGATCTTTGAAGTCTCTTCCAACCTTGGTGATACTGTGTGAAATATTATCTAGCTCCATCCCCCTGCCCCTTTATCATAGAATGATAGAATTCACAGCTTGCATTGTGTTGGAAGGGACCCTTAATGGTAATTTTGTCCAACCCCCCTGTGCTCAGTAGAGACACCTCCAACTAGATCAGGCTGCCCAGGGCCACATCAAGTCTGATCTTGAATGTCTCCAGGGATGGGACTTAAACTACATCCCTAGGCAACCTGTTCCAATATTTTACTGCTCTCATTGGACATCAGGAAGAAATTCTTTACAATGTAAATGTGCCCTGCTTCAGATTATAACTATTGCACCTCATCCTGTTGCACAGTAGAATCATTAGAGTTGGAACAGACNATGGTGGCTGAATGATGATTATAAAATCACAGAAGGATTTGGGTTGGAAGGGATCTTTAAATGAAGTTTACGCTCGAGGTGAGGAGAAAGTTCTTCACTGAGAGAGTCATTCACCACTGGAATGGGCTTCCCAGGGAGGTGGTGGAGTCACTGTCCCTGGAGGTGTTCAAGGCACATTTGGACGTGGCACTTGGTGCCATGGTCTAGTCTTGAGGCCTGTGGTAACGGGTTGGACTTGATGATCTTTGAGGTCTCTTCCAACCTTGGTGATACTGTGTGAAATATTATCTAGCTCCATCCCCCTGCCCCTTTATCATAGAATGATAGAATTCACAGCTTGCATTGTGTTGGAAGGGACCCTTAATGGTAATTTTGTCCAACCCCCCTGTGCTCAGTAGAGACACCTCCAACTAGATCAGGCTGCCCAGGGCCACATCAAGTCTGATCTTGAATGTCTCCAGGGATGGGACTTAAACTACATCCCTAGGCAACCTGTTCCAATATTTTACTGCTCTCATTGGACATCAGGAAGAAATTCTTTACAATGTAAATGTGCCCTGCTTCAGATTATAACTATTGCACCTCATCCTGTTGCATAGTAGAATCATTAGGGTTGGAACAGACCTCTAAGATCATCAAGATCAATCATAGAATGGTAAGGTTGGAAGGAGACCTCAAGGATCATCTAGTTCCAACCCCCTGCCATAGGCAGGGACACCTCCCACTAGCACAGGTTACTCAAGGCCTCCTCCAACCTGGCCTTGAACACCTCCAGGGAGGGAGCAGCCACAACCTCCCTGGGCAACCTGTTCCAGTGCCTCACCACCCTCACTGCAAAGAGCTTCCTCCTAACATCTAGCCTTAATCTCCCCTCTGCCAGTTTAAACCCATTGCTTCTAGTCCTGTCATTGCAAGACCTTGTAAATAGTCCCTCCCCAGCCTTCCTGTAGGCCCCCTTCAGATACTGGAAGGCTACTATAAGGTCTCCTGGAAACCATCTTAGTATAGATGTGACTACTCAAAGCTTGTGGCACCAGAAGTCTTTGCTAGGGATCTGGAGAGCATAACCTGAGCGTGCTTCTGGTGGTGCAGTGAGAGGTGCGTTTGATGGGGTGATTAAAGAGACAAACACAGTCTCACAAGGCTTTGGTTCTCTCTCAGGTTTTCCAATTAATAAGCTGAATGAGAATTTCTTTTTTCTTTCTTTTATCTCTACCATTTGCTTGGGGTGGAAAGTATCTCAGTCTGCAGTTGCATGGTGGTTACTACAAGGAAGCTTTGATCTCAATGCAACAATCCAGACAAAGAAACAATACTAACCCACGGCTATGCCATTGACTGTAGTGCTGCTGCAGTGATGGAGAAACCATTCCTAAACAAAACTTTTTAGAGGTCTCTGTTGGGTCTTGGAGCACACGGTCACACTTCTGTGAGATGCAGAGGCCATGGCACTGTTTCTTGTGCTGAAAGTCAGAAGTGGAAAAGAGACCTATTAGGTCATTCATTTTGTTGGCTCTTGACAGAATTCCTCTCAGTGCCATGCTCTCACCGGAGCCTGATCCTGTCTAGTTTGGAATAATTCAAGCCCTGGTGCTTCTGCTACCTTTTACTTGGAAAAACCATTTCAGTGTCTAACAGACCTCCTGGGTAGGAAACTCAGACTCAGCTGAGCCCAGTAATGGCAGTGTATAATTCCTTGAATCATCTGAAACAGTTCCACCTCTGTCTTGGGTGGCTGTGAAACCAAAATCCCTCGAGCTTGCTAAGCCCAGCTCTCCAGTCACTGTTTTGGCCCAGTTCCTTTGTTCTTCAATCTTTTCTTGTCATTTGGTCTCCCCTGGCCCAGAGGTTCCCTCAGAGCTGTCACAAGTGCAGAGGGGCACTGCTCCTCAGTTAAACCAAGGACTTTTCTATACCCAACAGACTGTGGAAGGGTCCTTTAAAATGAGTTGTCTTATTTCTTTAATATCCCTTTATAAAGGGAGTTTTTTCTCACATACCAAGCTCCACTTCCTTAAAATTCCAGTTTAAATCCCTGCACCCTGGATTCACATGAATATCAATAAATCTGTTTTTCTTTTATTTCTTTTTCTCTTTCTTTTCTTTTATATTTAATTTTCCAACTTTTTTTCTTTCTCCTTATTCTCTCCATTTTCTCCCTGTCCCCTTTTCTCCTCCTTTTTAAAAATTTTTTTCTTTCTTCTCACTCCCAACTCCCCCCAACATATCTATTCCAATTCTTCGTTGCTGTACAGCAAGGTTTTGACTAGAGGAAAGAAAATACTAGATCTTGAAAGCTCAGAGACCATTAGAACAAATCATAACTAGAAAGTTGGATTTTACTCATTTTCGTTTCCTGTGTTTCATCAGTCACAAGCAGTCTGGCTCATGACCTCTCAAAGCTGGCAGCAGTTTCTTCTGGTTTTGCTTTGGGAGGGCATCAGCACCCAGAGCAGAAGGTGCTGCAGCTCTGTTCCCTCCAGCTGATGCCACCATGGGGTTTTCCTGTGGTCATTTGGAGATGAGACACAACTGATATATGTTTCAAGTAGTCCTGTGATATATGAGGGAGAACAAGAGTGAAATGTTGAAGTCAGTAACATAAAAAGAATCAATGAGTAGCAAGTTACTGGTAAACTAAGGAAATAACAAACCATGCATGTTTGGTCAGAAGTTCATTTTCTGTGTAATCTATGGAGCTCCTGCTCCCATTTCTGCTTGATATGTTCCTGTGTAGTCACCTCTGGACTTTGCCCATGGAGCTGTGGCACAGAAAACTCTTCAGAATTCCTGCCATGGAGCCATGCTGGGTGGATGAGTCGTGTCTGTGTTTTTCCTCCCTGGTAAAGCCATACATGCTCTGGAGGGACCACATGTACTCAGCGGAGTAAAGCCACAACAGAACCTTCCCAGCTGCCCCTTCAGGGCAGGGCCTGAATGCTGCTTAGTAGTGCATCTTCCAGAGGAGAGAGAGCAAAGTGGTACCTGATGTCAGTAGCATCAGAAATTCATAATAAGGGCAGTTTTAGAAAGCTTTTACAAGAGCATTTGTGGCTTTAGGCATGGTACAGGGAGATGTAAGGAGGCAGAAGGCTTGGCATGGTTTTAAACACTGCACTGGACCCAAGGCTGCAAGATTGAGACCTTTGCCTTTCAAAAAGCTCTGTAGGAACACTTGGAAATTATTACACTTCCCGGGTATTAATTTCCCTTCTCAGCCTGAATTCGTACAGGAGACTTGTCTGATGCTCCAGTGTAATGACATTCTTACTTGTCTGTTGTCCTGGGCCAGCACACCTTCTGCTCAGGACTCAAGACATTCCTGTGGCATTCATTAACACTGTGTGAAGAGTTGCCCCTGACCCTCCTGCCACAGAGGCTTGTGAAGAAAAATATTGACTGAGAAGACATTGACCTTTAGGATGGTCACTTACAGCTAAATTGTAGGAGAGTCCTTCATCCCATCAGAGTCCAAAAGCAAAGCAGCAAGACCTGGGTAGAAATTAAATCCATCAGTATCATGTTCTGTTTCTGTCTTAATTATACTAGTAGCCTTCCAGTATCTGAAAGGGCCCTACAGGAAGGCTGGGGAGGGACTATTTACAAGGTCTTGCAATGACAGGACAAGGGGCAATGGGTTTAAACTGGCAGAGGGAAGATTTAGACTAGATGTTAGGAGGAAGTTGTTTGCAGTGAGGGTGGTGAGGCACTGGCACAGGTTGCCCAGGGAGGTTGTGGCTACTCCTTCCCTGGAGGTGTTCAAGGCCAGGTTGGAGGAGGCCTTGAGTAACCTGTGCTAGTGGGAGGTGTCCCTGCCTATGGCAGGGGGTTGGAACTAGATGATCCTTGAGGTCTCTTTCCAACCTTACCATTCTATGAAAAAAATCTGTAGTGAGCCTTATAGGTTTTCAATGAAGTGTTTCTGCTATCAGATTGTTTTTAAAATGTAGCCTAGTTGTAGATTCTTTGAGGGTGCCTGGAGCATTGGACCAGACTGCCCAGATTGGCTGTGGAGTCTCCTTCTCTGGAAAGGTTCCAAACTTGCCTAGACATTGTGGTCCTGGGCAACCTGCTACGAGTGACCCTGCTTTCTCAGGGATCGGACTCCAGATGATCTCAAGTGGCCCCTTCCAACCCCACCAGTCTGGGATGCTGGGATTCTGTGAATCTGAAGAAACCACCTCTGTGAAAAAGCACTTTGCAAAGACCATTGCAGCACTTAATCCCCAATTAAAGTTTCTAGAGCCAAGTTGTGATTTCCAGCAAGGAAGGAAAGCTGCAGCTGTGATTTCAGTGGGACATGGATGTTGCCTGCACCAGGTCTCAAGTTAGCACTTCACCTTCTGACCCTTAACAAAAAAATCACCTGCTAGCCTGAAAGAGTTAAAGCAAGGGCGTCTGCAGGCTGGTGGGAGCAAAGGGGAATGTGAGCAGGAGCCAGCTCTGAGCTGGTGGAGGTGGGCAGGCAGATGGCTGAACCCTGCACCCCAACGTGCACGTGTGCACAGGGAGAATGACGAGGTGGTGATTCTAGTTCAAAACTATGTGGTCTTGGAAGCAATGTGATTTTCTTTCATGCATCTTTTATCTGAGAGTTGGCACGCTATGTTGTGCATAGAAATTAAGAAGATGACTTGGGGCTCTCTTCTGTCGTCACTTGCATGGTGTGTAACTCAATATTTTGTTTATTTATGGGAAAAATTCTTTTCTGCAGCTCCACAAAGACTGTGCGAGAGCAAAGGAAGCATGGGAAGGAGAGAGCCAGCCCTTTCCACCCCAAAGTGAGAGCACTGAGAAAATAAAACCTGGCACTCAGGCTGTGGCTGACTGAAAGCATCTTTCATTTGTGCACTAAAGCTGATGGAGGCCTGGCCTCAACTCTCCCAGCCTGCCCTCAGCACCATCCAGCTGGCCAGAAAAGCAAGTGCCATAGGAAAATGAAATCCTGTGTGTGCATAACTCGTATCTATCAGAAGCCAATAGCAAGGAAAATGTTCCACTCATATCAGATGGTCACAACCCGGCTCTGCCTTGTGCCTTGTTGGCTTTAAGTGGTCCCCTGTAAAACAAGATAAGTGTTTGGGTGGATACAAGAGATAAACCTCATGACTTTTGCACTCCATTTGTGCACCAAAACACAGCTGGGAATAGTCCCCAGCTCTGTGACTGCAGCTTTGTAGGATCTTGCTGTAATGTGTCCTGTCCCTTCTGCAGCTGTGTCTCTCTGTCAGGTACTTTCATGAGGACATGTTCTGCACTGAGCATTTTAGGGCAGAAAAGCCTAGTTAAGGATGCCAGATGGTTCCAGGTGGTTAGGTTATGTTTCCAGGCACAAGGCTGTGCTGGTGGTTGATCTTTGGGTGTTGTTTTGCCAGAGCAGTAATGAGAGAGTCACTCTGCAATTCCCGTTGAGTGTTTAGGGGGTTCAGATAAAACCCTGGGTGGATAAAATGCTTTGGCTTCAGCATTCTTCAAATACAACAATATTTGTTTAAAGTCACAGCTAGAATGTAAACTCCTTTCTTCTATTTTATAAGCTTTAAAACTGTAAATATTGGAAATCAGAGTCTTGGTTAATGTGCACTCTCTTCAAGCAGTGGTGCAGTGTGTGTTGATGCCTCATGGGTACAAGGATGAAGCATGGTGGTCCTTCAGGACACCACATTGAGGTCCCCAGGCTGACCTCCCTGTACTGGACAGGTACACGTGGCAGTGAAATGGCACAAGGATTACATGGGTCTAAAAGTGCATCAGAGGCTCTGGCTCTATCAGCACTGAATGTGAGGTGAGGGCTGAGGTTATAATCAGGACTTAATACCAGGAGCAACTGCTGGAGATCTGTGTGTGTGCTTCATCTGGGTTAATGCAAAATATGTGTAAATAGGGCAAAGGTGGTGTGAGACAGTCTGTGGAGCACAGGATTCCTGGGTTGGCGCCAGAGGAGCAGCACACTGTGTGGATGTAGTGGTCAGATGTACAAACAGCCACAGCATGAGAGCAGTGAGCAGGAGGAGCTCTGGAGCAGGATTCTGTGCTGTGAGCAATACCGTCAGCTTGCATCATCATGGAGGTTCCCAGCCTTCTCAGCCCTATGACCCATCTTTCAGTAAGGCAAATGACAAAAGCAGAGCCTTAGTTCTACTGGGAGGTTACTTTGAGTTATTGCTGCAGTGGGGCAGGGGGGAGTGGTAATAATTTACATGACTACAGTTATCTCTATATTTCTTCACTACCATTCAAAGCATGAAAGGATTTTTAAGGCAGATGTTCTATTTATCAAAGATGTTTCCAAAACAGAGTCGATGTAAGTCTGCAGATAGCTGGGACTGTGAGGACCATACACTAACCTGTGGCCTCTGTTACCTGCTAACCTATAAAGGAGGTGGTTACATCTGCATACTTCCTTACAGCAGCTTCCAGGTAGACCTTGATTAGTAAATAAGTTTAATAATACAAAGATGATTTCATTTGCTGCCTTCTACAATTTTCCTTTTTTGCACATAAACCTCTGGAAGCCTAAAACCTCTCCCTTTGTGGTTGGCTGGTTGGCTTGTTTCATCTGCAAGTAAGAATATTTCAGTGCAAGCCCCAGATTCTTTGATCTGGATGTGGTGTTAATACCTCACATAAGAGCTCTGGATGAACTGCCTTGTGCTGGCTTTTATTTCTTTACAGGCAGGACTTGTGAGGGCAAGTTCCTTGTCCCATGAAGCTCCTGTAGCCAAGACAGAGCAATGGGATGCACCAAAGTAGGTGGAGCTATCTGAACCCCAGGGAGGATGTGGAAGCTTAATGCTTCGAGGCAATGGCTGGCACATCCCCAGGTACCCAGGCTGTCTTTCTTGGTAGTCCTGGGGGTAAAGAAAAAACATGTGAGCTCCCTCCCTTAGTCTGCATTCTTTGCCTTACCCTTAGTCCTGGCTTGTTCGCACTACTGAGCCTGCAAGGGGCAAGACCATGCAGGCTAAACACCCTAATTACACAGAGAGAAAGTTTTTCAACAAAGTGAATTACAGTAATGAGATCATTTCTCTTTCTGAAAAAGCTCCTTGGCAGAGCCAAATGAGGAGGTTTGGCAATATGGCCACAAGTGCTTCTTTTACAGGGGGAAGGCACCAAGACCTCTCAGGATCTGGAACAAACCCTGAGAGGTCTTGCTGGCTTCTTCCACAACGACAAGTTCACCTAGCTCCTTAACACCAAAGCACACCTTTGTACAAGCTGACAGTTGCACTTCTCTTCCTTGTCCTAACTCCTTGATTTTCACAGGGAAAAAAAAAAAATCTCGGGGGTTTCTGCACTGTGGATGCATTGAGAATAGTTGGAAAAAATCCTCTCTAGAGTCTGTGCATGTACAGCTTGTGTGAGTCTGAAGAGCAGAAGCCACCAGTAAGGAAGTAGAAGGATTGTTTATCATGCATCATAATACTCATCACAGTTTGTGAGATAAAGAGCATTGCTTGGGGTTTTCAGCTAATTTGTCTGCTGTTCACTGTTTATTCAGGCATCTGGGTTAAAACCCTATGCGGTAAAATAATTGACTGAAGAACCATAACATAACCAGAAAATGAATCAGAAGGAATTATTTTACAAACCCACCACTTAAATGCAAGCTAGTGGCAACCCACAGTGGTCCTTTTCATCTGCTTATCTTCATTATGGCATTAGAGATACTGTCTGCTCTGCTCTGCTTTTCTTAACCCCACAGTCACAAACATCCTTTCTTTTCTCTTTTTCCCTCTAGAGAAATGTAGCTTTCTGCTAATGTCTTAGCCTCTTTATTAGAGAAAGTAAATAATAAATTGATGCCAATGAATAAATAAGTGTCTCATTAAGCCTGTAGCTCAGATCTGCAAAGCCTTTTCTCTCACAGTAGCTTTAAATACTTCTAAGACAAGGCAATTCAATTTGAAGCCAACATGCATAAGTACTTCAGAAAAGGTTGGTGTGAGGTGGAGGTTGATCTCTTCCACATGCTAGAAGAAACGGTCTTATGTTGCTCTAGGAGAGATTCAGGTTGGATATTAGGGAAAAAAAAATTCTTCACAGAAAGGATTATCAGGCTGCTCAGGGAGGTGAAGTCACCATCCCTGGAGGTGCTCAAAAGATGCATGGATACTGTGCTGGTGGACATGGTTTAGCAGTAGCGAATGTGAGCCCCAGGTGAGTGGTTGGACTTGATGACCTCAACAGTCTCTTCCAGCCAGAGCAGTTCTCTGACTCTGCAATAGTCTCAATAATCCTGTACAGGCATCAGAATGGACCTTAGGAACAGAAGGGCCAAGGTAGGAGAAATTTCAATTTTAGTTGGTCCTGTGCTCATCTTGACACAGCACCCTATCTACAAATGAAATTGAACTTCTATAGATGAAATCCTTTGTATAAATGAAATCACATTGATCTCTCCTGTCTGAAACTCTTTCTTTTAGCTGTGCTGTCCCAATTCACTGAGCACCATCCCTGTGCCGAAAACTGCTGGGAGCTGCCTGTGCCAGCCAGTCTCATAACTCCCAAGTACTGAGGCATCAGGCTGTGGGTGGGAAATCTGGACTTTATTGAAAAAGGGCAGGATGTTCATGTTCCTGAAATAATTTATCCAGATCTTGACATTAGTTGTGGTAGCCAGAAAATTACAAAAGTGCTGGGAAAGAATCTTCAATCTAGGCGGAGGTATTCAATGTGGATGCTGGAGGGTTTTTTTTTCACTTAAATGGGAAATGTGCACAGAATGTACATTTGAAATCAGAAGTTACTATGAAAATGGAGATGACTAAATTTAGGCAGGAAGGTTCAACCTAACTCCATATCTAAATCATATTAATCTGCTGCCTATCACTGGTGGTATATTACTGAGTAACTTGCCAACACCACAGGCAGTGTTAAAACGACTGTTTTCCACCTTACTAATAATTTTCTTTACCCTTTCTGACCTGTTTGCTTAAGTATTTGAGGGCCAAGCTGCATGTGTGCACTGATGTCCAGCCATCTCCTCTCTTATGCAGCCATGCTTACAAGCAGCCACCTCTCAATGTCATAGATTCATAGAATGCTTTAGGCTGGAAGAGACCTTTGAGATCATCTGGTTCTAAGCTCCCTGGCACAGAGAGAGACATCTTGCTCTAGACCAAGTTACTCAAGCCCTTGCCCAACCTGGCCTTTAATTCTGTTGTGAGCCCGCTCCAGTTACAGCTAAATCCATGTGAAATTGTGGCAGATTCAGATGTTTTGAATACAGAATTAATGCTGAAAGTCTGTCATGTTGATACAAGATGAGGAGCAACTACAAATCCACCATGAAACAGTGAGTACCAAGGATCAACTAGTGCTTCATTCCTTCCTACAAGCTCGAGGTCTGACTGAGACTTGGATCAATGTTCAGAGTAAGAGTTGCCCTGGGAATGCATCCCTGCCACTGACAGTCCAATACTGTTGTCAGCAAAGGGAATGAGAGAGGAAAAATGATGTGAACCTGCAGAAGTGTTGGGTTTTCTGGAGCTGCTCAGGGAAGATTTACCATTTGCTAAGTAGTAAAACCCGTTTGCTAATCTGTTGCCATCTGCCTTTGTTACTTCAGCTCGCTCAGCTAGACACTGCAGCAGCCACTTTGTGTGTGTTGTGTCAACTTCAAGTCATCCACTGAACAACTGGGTACTTCATTTGGTCTTTATTTTTAATAGAGACTGAGGGCATCCAGCTTTGCTCTACTTATGGATCCTGTGGATTTAGCTTTTTTTTTTTTTGGCTGATCTTGCCACATTTTGAATGGTTTTTGTGCATTCCATAGCTCATTTGGTTGCCAATGTTACTGTAGGTGTCTTAATGTAAATCACACCACTGCTGTCCTCTTGAGCTGGAGACCAACTGAAACAATAGCACCCAGAGGTGTGAATTTTTCCCCTTCCTCTTAATAGACTGTTAACTTCAAAGTCTCCTTGTGACCACTTAAAGGCTTAGTGTTAACCTCTTCTGCTACAGTATGTCCAACAAATGCACTTATTGTCCAGCCCCATATGGACATGCCAGATGTTCCTGTCACTGGAGTGGACGTTCCAGAGGAAATGCTGGTGGCACAGTCCAGTGGCAGGACAGAGGTAAGAGACTGGCTCTGTCCAGCTGAGGCCAGTACTGGTGTTCTTTTTGATCTGCAGATGCTGACTTTATGAGCTGTCTCCAGCAATTCCTCGTGTGAGCTACCACTTCTAACCATTTTCCCAGATTCCATAGGGATGTTGCTGAAATTGCTGAGCAATTTTTGCTCATCTGCATCCAATATTGAGAACTTTAAGAAGTCATGGAGTTGGTTTTTTCCCTTCCCCTGGGCAGAGAGAGGGAGAGGATTTGCAGACATATTTTCCTCTCATTTTCTTAGAAATAAAGACAAACATTGACTTAGGTTTGTGCAAGGCTGTCTGTTTTAAACAGCTCCAAAAAAGGACTTTGAAACATGTAGGTAAGAAGAACCTTCTCTAAATGATACCAGAAGTCACACACCCTTCTTTCTGTTCTGTTCCCATTTGGCCCTGTCTGTGCAAAGCACACTTGTTTTGCTTCCTTGTCAGGTGCCAAATGACAGCAAGTTACTTTACCACATATGTATGCCTCAGAACTAACCATTCCCAAGAAAAATTCCGATTGTCATACTGAAACCCACTGCAGATTCCCGCCCCCCCTCCCCCAAAGCCTGTCTTTTCAAGGCCTCCGTCTGCATCATCCCAGACACTTCCTAGTTATTTCCAACTTGCTGCTTCCAACTGCTTGTTCCAGTCCTTAAAGGGAGTCTTCAGGAAGGCTGAGGAGGGATGCTGTCTCAGGGACTGTAAGGATAGGACAAGGGATGATGATTTTAAACTGAAAGAGCAGAGATTTAGACTAGATGGAAGGAGAAATTCTTCAGTGAGGGTGATGAGACACTGAAACAGGTTGCCCAAAGATGTTGCAAGTGCCTCATCCCTGCAAGTGTTCAAGGTCAGAGTGAAAGGGGCTTTGAGCAAACTGGTCTAGTGGAAGGTGTCCCTATTTCTGTCAGGGGGTTGGAACTAAAGAATCTTTTAGGTTCCTTTCAACCCAAACAATTTTATGTTTCTCTTCCTGTCTCCTTATATGAGAGCTGATAAATGGAAATAAGACTGAAAACCTACAGAGTAACCTCTCCTTCACTTTGAGGTATCTTTCCTTTTCCCACTTCAAATCTCTTCTGCTTCTTTCATGTCCAGTTTAAGGCCATCTTCTAAGCTTCCATTGTACCTCCACAATACAGTTTTATTTCTTGGCCTGCTTTGGGCAAAGGGAGAGGTTACTTGTCCCATCCTTTCCGCCCACCCCTAACTTCTCGCTTTTTCTCTGCATATTCACATTCAAAACTCCTTAGGTACCTTGGGTTCCTTCCCATCCTGCATGTTGTCTAGCTAGTTCCAGCTTCCTGCTGTAGCCTTATATCCCTAGGGGCTACTTTATAGCTGAAACTCAGAGTTCCATGACCACCTTTTATGATTCACCACTGGCCTTGGTCCTTGATCTCTCCATATTCTGTCTCTAGGTCTCCCTATTTACATCTGTTATGTGGTTTCTCTCTGCAGAACATCTTCCTGGTGGAGGTATTGCTCTATATACTAAACTGAACTTTGATCCATCCGTACCAAAGGAATCTTCTCTGCTTGTCTGTAAAGGACACTGCACCTCTCACACTTTGACTGCAGAAAGTTTCTTTTATTAAGTGCTTATAAAAAAAAATCCTAGAAAAGTTTGTCAGTGCACTGTGTGACAGCTTATAGCAGTGAGTAGTATCAGTCATATTTCCCTGGACTTTTTGTGATCTGTATTCACTTCCTGGCTATGGTCTTATTTTAGGGACAGCTACATATAAGTCAAACCAGGTCTTGGAAGCTCTCATTTAGCGAAGCACAGTGCAGCTGTTGCCTATGATGAGGACAGCCATGGGGCACAGGATTCCAGAAGGCATAGTGGCTTCTCTCTTGTTCCCTTAGACGTGTTTGTATTTGATGCTTTCCATGGCCCCACATGCATGGGGAGAAATGAGGTGATCTTGCAGGAGAGGGATGTGGTGGGTACAGCCATGGTGACAGTTCTGCTGCCAGCTTCCTCTCTCAGCAGTGCTGTATGGGGGGAGGAGAGCACACCAGCATTAGGAATGCATGGGGTTAGTAATTATAAACTTAGGGAGGTTCACTGGAGCCCTGATATGAACCGAAAGCCCCTTCTTCAGGAAGCATCAGGGTTCCTTGGATAGCCACAGGCTTCTGGTACCCTGCATGACTGGATCCTATAGAAGCATTGCCTTATTTTCATTCTCTTAACACTTGTGATTATTTGTGGTAGAGAGGCAGAAAGATCATGGTCTGAGTGTTGTAAACCTAACCGCATCCGTGAGTCTGGCAATAGGAAATAGCCTTGATCTGGAGATGTTTCCAGAGAAACAGGCTGCATCGAGAGGAGGGTGGCCAGCAGGTCAAGAGAGGTGATTCTTTCCCTTTACTTTGCTCTTGTGAGACCTCACCTCGAGTACTGCATCCAGTTCTGCTGTCCCCACTGTATAGGGAGGACATAGAACTGTTGGAACAAGTCCATAGGAGGACCCTGAGCATGATCCAAGGGCTAGAACACCT
>WBNM01001955.1:0-51766 GCA_013399055.1 Ramphastos sulfuratus
AAAAAATATAAAATATAAGGAACTATAAAAATATTTCCTTAGTATTAGATCTCTTTAGACTGAGTATTCCTCTTTGTTTCTGTATCTCTGTAATTATTCCATTTTCTGTATAATGATACTTCCACCAAGACTTGGATATTTGTTGAATGTCCGGGGATCAAGAAAGTGAATTTACCACTTACTGCTGGCAGAAGAGGGGCAGATGACAATTACTGAAGAATGTATTTTCAAGGATCAGTAGTCATAGAAAAAAATAACTGAAAGGTGAGGGATGTAGAGTTGGTGCATAGCTTCTTTTGTGAGGTAAGTTTTCAACATCCAAACCCATTTGATTTGTTTATATGAATTTACTAGTTTGGTTTCTTTGATATTTAGAATTGGAGACAAGATTCTATCCATATTCTGGATCAGAATCCGTCAACTTACTGCTCGGATTTTTGTTACAGTGTTCTCTTGCAGCATGTTCATGTCTACTTTGTTCTTCACTACCACTTCTTAGTGTTACACTACAGTAAAAACAGTTATTCAGAAGATGCAAGGCTGAGCTGCAGTGCTTTGAATTTTATAAAGTCTTTAAATTTTGCAAGAAAAAATACTGTTTGGGTGAGAAGTTCCCCTTTAAAACACTTTATTTGTAATACTCCAATGCAATGAAGAGACATAGCACATGTAATAAGTGTTGTAGCACTCCAAAAGGAGATTTAATTTCAATCTTACATTTAATTGATTGTTTAATATTAGCACTTGTTGCTGAAGGGTATGTTGCAAGGAGAATTGACGTTGAAGGGAAAAAAGTGTAATCAAAGATACATCTGTAATAGCAATGCTTTTATTTTCTCTGTGTGCAGTAACATCTTGCATGATGGACAGGATGTCAAGGTCTGGAGAACAGAGATTAACAATCTCTCTGTCCAGAGAAGCAAGAGCTGTTCTCATAGATTTCTGTGTTGTGAAATTAAGGTGCAAGCGATACCATATATCACCACAAAACTATTTATTAAAACATAAAGTTGAACAAAACAGAGGGAGAGAGAGAGAAGGGGGGAGAGAGGAAGAGGGAACAACAGAGAAAAAGAGAAGAGCGGGGAAGGAAAAGAACAGAGATTATATTACCATCAGACAGAGATGGGAAAGGGGGAGAGAGGGACCTGTGCATTGCCCAGGGATGTTCTTCCTTGGAGTTCATCAGTTCTTCTGCAGTTGTTCTGAGGAAGTTGTTCCTCGAATTCTTCTGGTGGAGATGTTCTTGTGGAGGGGTTCTTTGAATTGTTCCTTTTGGCAGGCATTGCTCAGGGCTTTTTATACATTCTTTTCAGATCGATGTCCAGGTGTTGCTTCCCAGGGAATCTCCCTGTGTATTCTCATGCATTTGCAGGGGTCCAGCGGCACTGGGGAGAGTCTCCACCTGCTCACTGCACAGCTTACCTGTCCATACCCCGAATACACATATTCCATAAGCCCTTTCTCTTTGGGATAGCTGATGTAAGGTGTACACATCGTGGGCATTCAAGCCAGGTTGCAGTCCGGGAAGACCACAGAAGCACTGTATTTACATCCCTGAGCCCTCGGCCAGGCACCCAGGCTGAGTCGGGGAAGGCCACAAAGGCTCTGTGTCTCTCTTGATTTGCATCCCCCAGCCTTCGGCCAGGCACCTCGGCCGAGTCCGGGAAGGTAACAAAGGCAATCTTTATCTTTGTTGATTTGAACAAGGGAGAGACGATTTAGAGTCTCACACAGGAGAATTACTCATTCTGTCCAAGGAAAAAGCTATATAGCAATAGTTATTAAAAAGCAACAGACGAAATAGATATCACATGCTGAATGTGTCTGGCACTCATATTGTTGGGAAAGAAAAGCAAAATCTTAGGTACCACATGTAGCTAATGCTCCACTTCAGCTTCTGTACCTACTTTGCTTAATATTTTATTTCCAGATGTAATAACTTTTTCTATTTTGAAAATTACAAATAGTTATTGGTTTTCCTATGAGCCATAAATTCTATCAAATTTAGGAACAGGGTTGTACGTCTCTGAGAATGTGACTAACCCAGACACTGGTTTTCTCAATGCCTAAAAAAACTCCAGTTGATTAATATTTATCATTCTCTATGTGACAAATACTACAATCCAGCACAACTTTTAAAGTAAGTGACTTCTGTGTTTGGCACTTTAGAAATACATGTCAAAAGAAATTTAACCCTTAAGAATCTGAGATGCAAAGATAAAACATAACACAGTAGGAAAACATGACAGACAGATGGTGGAACACAAGGCATTGAGAGGACAATCATTACTGGTGTCATAAGCAGCAGTCATGACCCACCAGCTGCCTATCTGCTGTTGAGAGTTTCATAGACATTCTTACAGAGATCAGAAGAGGAAAAGAAGTGAGGTGACTGTTGGGTAGAAATACAGCAAAAGGACTTCAGTGGGACTTTTGAGTTGTTATTGTACTTAAGGGCTTGGCCCTCAGGGGCTGGGTTGAATAGGATTGTGCATTCACCTTTCCCTAGACTGTCATTGGGCAGTCTGACTTTCATGTTGTTGTTAGAGTGGGTTTTTTTTGTTTGGTTGTTTTGGGTTTTTTTTTGGGGGGAGGGGGATTTTTTGTTTGTTTTGGTTGGTTGTTTTGTCTTGCCTCTTAATAAGACAACATTATTATAAAGGATGTGTGCATTACAAATCTACCTCACTGGTTTCTTAGTTTGAAGTTGCAAAAATGAGTTCTGGGCCATGAGGAGTTGAAGATCCTGTAACCAGCAGAGGATATAACCACAAAACTTAGAAAGGCAAAGTATGTTACATTCACCGCTGTTCAGTCCCCTCATGGTCTATGTTAACTCCCACCCATAATAAATCCAGATCTGTTCCTGTGTAAAAAAACATCATCTGGGAGTTCGTAGATGTCAGTTCATAGATGTCAGTGCTTGTGATGGTTTGGGAGTTCCCCNAGGTTGACCTTTGAGACTTGGAGAATGTATATAGGACTTAAAACAATTTGTAACTAGGAGTGTCTCGTTCCATTTGTCAATGATGACAATAAATTTCCTTCCCACATGCTTGACAGCAGCTAATTATTTCCTCCCTCCACCAGTCTTCAGTGAGCAATATCTTAAGCCACAAATAACAGCAGTTTATTAATAGAAAGGGAAGCTGGTAACCACAGCAAGTTCTTGTGTGGCTTTGCCTAGTGGGGTGATGACTTTTGGAGACAAGCTGCTCTCTGGGGGCTGGTCTTCATGAAAGTTAATTACTTATTGTTGCAATGGAAATGAAAAAAAGTAATCAAAATATGTGCATAAAAACTCACAGTGTCTGGTCATGTAGCTTCCCTCACAGTGTCTGAGGTTATCAAGTAAACTATCACTTGCAAAACCCTCCTGCTGGGAAATGCATTTGCAATATAGAACAAAACCATGGGAAACGTATTTTCAGAAGCATGAAAAAAAAAAGTGAGAAAAGTCCTGGAGAATCCCATCCCTTCATCATTGTTTTCTAAGTTTCAAGAGCAGGTCATATAGTAGATTTAGTATGGAAAGCACTTGGATATTTTCTGAACAAAAAGTGCATTATTATTATTTGTCATCTGAAACACTGAGAAAAAAAAAAAAGGGTCACTATTTAAAAGTCACTAAACTAAAACTGTATTTGGTGCAAAACCTCCTTAATCCACAAAAGATCATTGAAGGGAAGGAGAAAATATTAAGGAAATATGGTTATAAATAATTAATTATGTTATTAAAATTGGTTGGGAGAAAACTCTATAGACCCTTTAATTCAATTTGGATGGGTCTACTATCATTACTGGGTTGACAAAGACTTGCCTAGCCAAATCTGAAAGTTTTCCAAGGAGGAAGATCCCACAAGGACTGTTGTTTGATTTAAGCAGCTGATAGTGGTTTTGTTCTTATTTTCATGACCACAACCACCACAGAAATGTAAAATGGGGCTGTGTGCACCTTCAGCATGACCTAGTATGACTACTCACACGTTCTCACACTGTGTGGCTGTTTGCTTTTTTTCCCTTTGATAACATTGATAGCAATGGATTCTTACATCACAGAAGACAGTCATATTCTAGCCAAAGCTGAGCCAGTCAGTGACACAGGTAGCATCTCTGTGATAACATGTTTAAGCAAGTGTAGAAAACGCTGTACAACAGCAGCCAGAAGACATGTGTGAGTATGTGAGTGAAACAGCTCTGCAGACCTCAAGGTCAGTGAAGAAGGAAAAGGAGGTGCTCCAGGCATGGAGCAGAGACTCCCCAGTAGTTTGTGATGAAGTATGTGGTGAGGCAGGCTATACCCCTGCAGGCCATGGAGGTCCACAGTGGAGCAGATATCCAACCTGCAGCCCATGTAGGATCTCATGCCAGAACAGGTGCTCTGAAGGAAGCAGGTTTTCTTGCAGGACCTGTAACCTTGTGGAATGGAGCACTTTGTGAAGAACTGCAGCAACACAGGTAGAACTTATGTTGGAGCAGTTTGTGAAGGACTGTAAGTCATGGAGAAGACCTCATGCTGGAGCAGACTAAGAGTGTGAGGAAGGAAAGGCAGAGATGAAGCATTATATACTGATCTCAACCTCATTCCCAATCCCTCTGCATCACTCAGGGTGTCGGGGGATATAGGATTTGGGAGTGAAGTTGAGCCTGGGAGAAGGAAAAGATGAAGGAAAGGTGTTCTTAAGTTTATTCTTATTTGTCATTAACCTATACTGATTTGATTTGCAATAAAACAATTTGATGTCTGGAGAGCAGCCCTGAGGAAACCAACCTTGGGGTCTGGGTTGATGAAAAGCTCAACATGAGCCTGCAGTGTGTGTATGCAGCCCAGACAGCCAATCGAGNCTGTTTTTCCTGTGATGGTAACTGGTCAATAATCTCCCTGTACTTATATGAATGCAGAAGCTTTTCGTCATATTTTCCCCTCTTGTCTTGTTGATGGAAGGGGAATTACAGAGTGGCTTAGTGGATACTTGTTGGCCAGCCAAGGTTAACCTACCACAGAACTTAACTGCAGATCAGTATTCCAAGCCCACTTGAAAAATAGCTAATATTGATAATCTGAATTTTTCAATTACTTTATTTTTTAATTGTTATGTCTTTTTTTTTTTTTTTTTTTGCAAAACACTGAATTCTTCCAATAGGACTCCAATAGGAGTCTAAAATTAAAACAAACAAAACCACTCCTAACATCAATAAGTCATCAATATTTGCTATGCTGTGCATATTTGGCAGTGGGACTGAGATAAATGGATCCTTCAGCTAAATGAAATAATACATGGTTTGCTGCACCTGTGAATTAGCTGCATAAAGATAATTGAGACAGGTAAATGCCGAATAAAACTGGATGATGTGCATTAAAGAATCAAATGCATCTCTTAGCAAACAGTCTTTATATTAGGGTGCCCATTATGCATTGATGCCAAGATAGCACTTGAAATGAATGGCTGCAGATTCTAATTTCACAACTGGTATAGATGTGCTGGAATTAATGGAAATGTGTTGATGTGGGCTACTTAGAGCAAAGAATAACTGATGCCTTAAAACAGAACATTATCCTGTAAATGGAAAACATCTGTGTTCTCCCTATGACTGCTACAAGTGAGATGAGATTTTTTAAATACAGTTTGCAGGATGTATTTAAGTTGGAATATTAGACCTTCCATGTACTCCACATGTACCTTAATCTTGAACTTCAGAGCCTACAGCTTTTTAGATAGTTAAGGCTATAATACACTCTGGTCAGGGTCTGAGCCAGGTTTTCAGCACAATGCTTTGTCGAAATTAAAGGAGCTTTGGGGGAATGGCTTTACCATTTAAACTCAGATATCCTTAATGAAACTTTATCTCAAGTGATATCATTGCCCTGCACCCTCAATAAAATGTTATGGTGACAGGAGAGAGGCCCTGATAAGAGTATATACGTGTTTTTGCCTTTAGATTAACTCCGCTGAAAGGCTGTGAGAATTCTGACTCAATTTTCTTGATGGCCTCCTTATAGTTTCCTGAGAGGCTGCTGTTAGGTCTTCTGAAGTTGCCCCTTCTTCAGGCTGAAGAAGGTCCAGTCCCTTAGCCTATCGTCACTAGACAATTGTTCTAAACCTGTTCATCTCCATAGTCCCCACTGATCTTGTTTCAGTTTCTAGATACCTTTCTTGTATCAGGGGAGACAAAACTGGACAAGATATTCTAAAGTATTCTAAAATGTGGACTGATTCCACACATTTGATCAATCAAAAATGTGATATTAGCCTAAAATTCATCAATAGGAAGAGCGTCTGACTCATCATAAGATGCAAACTGACAAATAGGAGATCATCTATATTGGATACATCTGTTAAAGACTTCTCTCTGCATTGACTGCAGAGAGCAGTGGAGACTGTAAAGTCTGGTGGTTTAGTTTAATATGGATGGTAAAATATTCAGTGGTTAAAGATGAATATCTCACACTTGTAGACTGCTCTGTAATGTCCAGTCAAAATTGATTCTTCAAGTGCAAAGTTTGAGGCAGCATCTGAAGGCTCATAATGGCACATTTTGTGCTTAGTGTGTTGTGAGGATAATTAGAGGCTATCAGTTTGCAGGACTGTCGAGCATTGAACCTTATACTAAGATGAAGTTGACTTTGAAACAAAAAGGATTTTTTATCTTGTTTTCAATCATGAAACACAAAGACTTTGTGTCTCCAGTGACAGAAATGGGATAGAAGGAAAGGCCAGATTAACAGATTATAATTTATTATTTATAGAATTTTTTTCATATATGTCTACAGATCTCCTTAATGAAACAAAAAGAAAATGAAAGACATAAGATGAAAGCTAGAATTTCACAAGGTAAGAGAGATCTTTGCAGAAAGTGAGCATTAGGTACAGCTGACCAGGAGATAGGGAGTATTTCAATCTAAATCCCTCACACTGTCTCTTTCCAACACACCTTTTTCTTCCATCCTTGTTTATTTTTGTTTGTTTGGTTTGGTTTTGGTTTGTTGTTTCTTCACCTCCTGCTCCTGTTGAAGAGCACATATTCATTCACTTCCCAAGTATGGCCACTACCAGCTGATATGACAAAAATAAACACGCTCAGCCCTCAAAACACCAGACATTTTTCTGTAGTCACAAGTTTCCATGAACTACCTGGGGACCACGTGGGCTTCTTGAACCACTAACACCCCTAGGATTACAGTTGAGGAAACAGTAGTCTGTGTCATAGCATCTTCACAGCATCACAGGATATCAGGGGTTGGAAGGGACCCAAAGAGACCATTGAGTCCAACCCCCCTACCAGAGCAGGTCCATACAATCTAGCTCAGGTTACAGAGGAATGCACTCAGACAGGCCTTGAAAGTCTCCAGAGAAGGAGACTCCACAACCTCTCTGGGGAGCCTGTTCCAGTGTTCTGTGACCCTTACAGTAAAGAAGTTCCCTGCTGTGTTGAGGTGGAACCTCCTGTGCTGCAACTTAAATCTATTGCTCCTTGTCCTATCACAGGGAGCAAGTGAGCAGAGTCTGTCCCCCCACTCCTGACCCCCCGCCCTCAGATATTTACTACCATTCATTAAATCTCCTCTCAGTCTTCTCTTCTCCAGACTAAAAAGCCCCAGGTCCCCAGCCTCTTCTCACCAGGCAGTGCTCCAGTCCCCTAATCATCCTTATAGCTCTCTGCTGCACCTTCTCCAGCACCTCCCTGTCCATCTTAAATTGGGAAGCCCAAAACTGACCACAGTATTCAAGATGAGGTCTCACCGGGGCAGAGTAGATGGGGAGGAGAACCTCCCTTGATCTGCTGCTTGATATCTTCTTAATACAATCCAGGATCCCGATGGCCTTCTTGGCCACACAGGCACATTGCTGTCCCATGGATAACTTATCCATCAGCACCCCCAGGTCCCTCTTCACAGGGTTGCTCTCCAGCAGATCACCTCCCAACCTGTACTGGTCCAATTTATTATTCCTCCCCAGGTGCAGGACTCTGCACTTGTCCTTGTTGAACCTCATTCGGTTCCTCTTTGCCCAGCTCTCCAGTCTGTCCAAGTCTCTCTGGATGGCTGCACAGCCTTCAGCTCTATCAGCCAAGCCTCTCAGTTTGGTGTCATCAGCAACCTTGCTGAGCAGATTCTGTGTCCTCATCAATGTCATTGATGAAGATGTTGAACAGCACCAGTTACCATTAGTTACAGCTCTCCAACTGGACCTGGCACCATTGATCACCACTCTGAGCTCTGTCTTGTAACCAGTTCCTAATCCACCTCACTCAATTACATCTGGCCCTGATTCATCAAATATTTCAAAATAAATGTATTTTGTTTATAATTTGTCTGACTTCTGTGGGTTTTAAGATTGCTTTTAAGGTGGAGTGGTTTGCTTAATAATTGGCCTGATTCTGTTTTTCATTTTACTTGAATTTTCTTGTTTAAAAAATTTCTTCCAGACATAGAGAATACATTGGTAAGTATAAAGTTAATGAAGGTTTAATTCTGCAGTGCACAGGAGAAAATTTTTCAAATTTGTGGTGCAAGTGATACAAGAACCTATACCTTATTAAAGGTATTAAAGGACCACAATTAAACATATGGAGATCTCTCAATATTCAGTGATTTTATGGAACAAAGGACTTAGAGTACACTCTTCTCCATCCACTTCATGTTTAATAAAAGAACTTGGGCTCTTGTGTCACTTGGGTGTGTTTTAAAAGCACCAAAACATCTGTCTGTCGAAAAAATACATCCTGTAAACTCTGTTCTGGAGACCTTTCTTCTTATCTACTCTTTATAGAGTTGTTTCTGTTCTTAAGTCTCATTCATCTGCTTTTTACTCAAACTTCCATTCTTCCCAGTCTTGATGCTTTTTCACTACTCCTTTCTTTCCAGTGAAGAAAAGAAACACACCCAGCAACACCTGGAGTTCTAGCTGAATGCCTCAATTGCTAAAGCCAGATTTCTTAATTCTCAAGACAATCCAACTCACTCATCTCTAAAAATGTCAGTCTGAAGTAGCAAGAGTGTTAATTATTGTCAGTGTTTGTTGGAGGCAATTAAGAAATTAATAAATTAAACTTGATCATGTTTCCTGAAAATGCTACAGTGCTGATTAACTACTTGTTAAAATGAAGAATGTATATGGACTATTTTCACATAATTGCTATTTTCTATTCCTCATTTCTTCCTCATTTGTTGACTAAAATATGCTTTCAGAAAAGAGGACTTATGCCCAGAAACTGTAGTGTCAGAGTATTTAGGACTCTGATAAGCATTTTGTCTGTAGAACTGTTGTTATATGTGTATCGATTTGCTATATTGTAGTAAGACAGCCGCGGAACCCAGGATTAGTCATGTTTCATTTGCAAGAAGACTTTGTGAGTTGGGTAAGCTATTCAGCCTAGAAACATAGGGAGGCAAACAGTTCTGGATGAAGGCAGATCCCCACCTACATAAACTACCTTCATTGGAGCTTCACTGCACTTCGGTTGCTCAGCCAAGCAAAAACCAGCGCATACCACATTTACTTCAGCCGTACACCTAACTCAGAAGGAAAATGAGGCTGCTGTCTCAAAAACTTGATATTAACAATTAAGAATGCTAATTCCTCTAAAATAAGGCAGAAATTTGGGATTTGCCTAATTCTCCCTTAGTCTTTGGTAAAGATTTGCCTGCAGGAAGGAAGTTATGGTTTGGTTTCCACTCTTGCCATATTCTTATTCAACTTGTGAGAAAAAAATATAACAACAACATCAGAGTATTTACTGGCAAGCTTTGCTACCAGCTAATAGTACCCTGGTTACGGCCTAGTGACTCAAAGTGATATATTGAGAGGTCTTGGATCCTCTGTCAAGCTTCATTTACAGTGAAAATGAGCCAATGACTCTTGTCTATTTTCCTTCCCAGGCTATCAGAGCAGCCATCTCCTGACCATGTTTCTTATCCCTAGGGAAGAGCACAATTATGCTGATAATCACTATCTTGATTCAGTCTGACATACAATTTCTCTTCTGCTCCAAATCCAACAAGTACTTTTTAAAAACTTCCTCCAAAACATACTTAAATATTAGACCTCCTACACAAAGACAAGCATTACCTGACTGATCCTGGAGATCATGAATACTCCACTGAACTGAGGAAAATAACATAAAATAAATCTGACCCTCTGTAAGATAGTAGCATAACTTTATAATCTAATTGTGCTGTCTCCATTTATTTCTGTGTCCTTACCTTTGCTTGGGGATTGCCTTTTTAAAATAGCAGCCATTCATAGCAAGGCCAATTCACTTCCCACAATTCTACAAAGCACCTAGACAGCTGGAGTGGTAACAATAATAGCTAAGTAATAACAACTAATGAGCACTACTGGTGTGGGAGTTTTATTATTGCACTAGCTTTAATACATAGAAAAAGTTGAAAATAGTTCTGCAGGAATGATTTTTGATAGAAAATTGTTTCTGTGACTGAAGGGACATTTCCATGGAATGATACTGCTTTCTTTGGGAAAACAAATGAACAAAAAAAAAACTCCAAACAAACAAACAAAAAAACCCCAAACCCACACACAAAAACCCCAGCAAACAAACAAACAAACCCAAAACCAAAATAAAGCAGAACCAGGACCTGTTTAGCTCCTGCAGAACTGAATAAAAAAATCTCTCTCTTGAAATCATTACATTTCAACAGAAAGCTGTATACACACAGATACATATGTATCTGGATGTACACTTTTCCCCTTCCTTCCTTCCTTCCTTCCTTCCTTCCTTCCTTCCGAGTTCCGAGTTCCGAGTTCCGAGTTCCAAATTCCTTCCTTCCTTCTGAGTTCCTTCCTTCCTTCCAAATTCCTTCTCCCTTCCTCCCTCCCTCTCTTCCTCCCTTCCTCCCTCCCTCCCTCCCTTTTTTTCATCTTCATTTCTTGATGGGAGGGAGAGAGAAAAAAATTGGGAGACTAAGTGCCCTGATTTTTAATGAAACAGTTTACTACAGAAAATTTTAACGTTCCATTCAGCTGAGATACTAAATGCTGTTGCTTTGCTTTCTCTAATCTAATCAATAATATATGCATGTATACATAAAAGTGAATATATATATTTATATTTGTACATGCCTAAGCTATAGTGGAGCTAAATTTGTTTGGTTTTCATCTAATACATTTTTAATCTGCATACATGCACAGATAAGATACCAACTGTTATATCCCACATGCATTCTGCCATAACAATTTGAAAACTTATCTGCACTGGACTTGGAAGAACCAAATTTTTGCACTTGTACAGTTGGATATTCCCTCATAACTTGTTCAGAAGTCGTGGTGCCAGCCTACACCATCAGTTCTGAACTGCATTAAGCCTCACTCTGCAAGCAAAATTGAAGTGAATTCTAAAGCCCAAAGAAGGACTTGAATGACACTACAGAGATTTCACATAGTTTATAAGCTGAAGCCATGCAAAACCACCCAATATTTTAAATGGTGAGTGAATATGTATTCACCTTGCATTTATTTAAAACTTGCACCATTAAGATTCGTTCATATCTAAGGTGAACTTGCTTTTAATTTTGATGCTTTTTTTGGTTTTTTTCCAATCAAAATAGACAACTTGGGAAAACTTTGCCAATAAATTGTTGGCTTACCTCTAAGAAGATGTACGTAGTCCTAAACCTATCCATTCCTCATTTTCTTTCATTTTAAATTACTGGAGCACATACAAGTGAAACATACATATTTCCGGTTTTTCCTCTTCCTATCTTTCTGTACCAAAGCAGCAGCTGTGTCAAGGGAAATATCTGTCTAATTTAAGTTGTTTATGAAGCACATATCAAAACTTAATTTCTACTTCTGTGCTTTGTAGAAAACTTATTTTATAGAGATGACAGTTTATTTCAAGACTTAGAGGTACTATGAAGGATACATAGTCTTTGAAGTCCAAACTCTGAAGGAAAGACATAAATGGTTTGTAACCAACAGCTTTGCTCACAATTCAGACCATTTAACAGCTCAGGATGAAAGAGCCATGCAGTAAGACCAGGGATAATTTATGGCGAAGGCCCAAGATTAAAATTTTGATTTATGAAATACACCTTTTCTCCAGTTGCTCCTTCAGGACTGCTAGCTATTGTAAATGTGCCTTTCTGGATTAGGCTGTAATGATTAACATTATGCTTTCCACTGAAAGTAAGTGTTTAAAACTGAATATGAAATAACATGCAAACAATTTTCAAGAGAAAAAAAATTCAACGATAATCGCACTTTACAGCACAAAACTAAAGAGACTGATTAAGTTTGACGTTAGTGAGAACTCTAACAAGACATTACCAAGAAAAATAACACACTCAAATCATACAATTCAACTCTTACCACATTAAGGAAGTAATAACCTTCTAATATCTCTAGTGCAAGAAATGACAAAAATAAAAAAACATCTTTCCTGTCAGATGCTTTGACAGAAAATCTCAACAGAGAAAAAGAGAGGGGAAATTTAGCTTAAGCAAAAGCAAAACAAAAGTAGCCAGAGGCTGACCTACATTTGAAAAATAAAATAACCCAACAACAGTGCTTGCTACAGCTCTCAGAATGCAATTTCAAGTATTTTCCATGAGTCCTATAAAATGGTGATGATCTAGTCTGAATCAGTGCAGCAGCTGTTGCAATGATCTACAGGAATTATCAGTAATAAGTCTCAGAGGAGGTTGAAAATGTGCACTGTGAGCATCTGAATCCTTTTCACCTCCTGCTGGACAGCAGTTTCTTCTTACCCTGACCTGTATGTAAGGAGTACCAGAGAGCAATGCAGTTGCCATGTTATTTTCCTAGTCTGTGAGCAGCGTTATTTTATAATGAACCTCAATCAGACTTGATGATTTTTGCAAGTCTATTAGTCAGAGAACTTGCTTCATCTTGCCCCCTTGTAATGGGATTTGCAAAGCAATTACACATCCCCGTCTCAGCTGACGTGTCTCAGACTAAAACCTTACACATGACTGCATTAGTTTATCACGGTAACACACACTCTGTAACACACCTTTGCTACCTCTCACAACAGTCGACACTAAAGGAAAAAGGAAAACTGGAAAGATTCTAATGGTTGTTGCCTTAGCTATTTTCTTAGTGTCAGTTAATTTCCTTTAAGGCTGACAATATCCCATTTTTATCCATAGATCTTGAAGTATATTTGAAAGGTTAGGAATATGTTGATTCTTCATTACATGGAAATTGAGGCAAAATAAATGGATTTCTGCACAAAGGAATTCTGTGTTCTTCTGGGCAAGCACCAGGGACAGCTCACAGCGTTGTAATGGATCATGTAGTGCAGTGAGATATGGGGCAAAAAAAATATCTTATGAACAGTTTTAGCCAGAATATCTTTGCACACTAACATAGTCAAGAAACACAGCTTTGAGCAGCTATTAGACTGAGACTTTTGGTAGTCTAAAATGGAAATGGAAAGAGTGCTGGCTAAAGTGATGATGGGAAGATTGAGTGTACCAGAAAATGGACACAAAGGCTGAAAATGTAGTTTAAAGATTTGTCATTAATCCATTTTCCTTTCAGTAAGAAAAGAAAAAAAACAAACAAACAACAACAACAAAAAAAAAAACCACAATTGCTTCTTAGATTAGTAAACTCATCATACACATTTATCCAGTTCAATGAAGTATCTGCTGAACAGGTTGCTGAGGTCTGTAGTGATCAGAGGAGAAGAACACAGAAGGCAATATATAAAAGGATTGACAGAGGAGACATGCTGAGTCCCAGATGGTAGTCTCTGAAGTAGGGAAGATCTAAACATAGGATACTGATCCTGAGCTTATTATACTTTGAGATTGTAAATAATAGAACAGATCAGAATTGTTTAAGTTGGAAAAGATCTCCAAGATCATCAAAATAACTGTTAACCTAGCACTGTCAAGTCCACCACTAAACCACGTCTCTAAGTACCACATCTTTTAAATAACTATAATGCCTTTTGAAATGTTGGTTGTTATTTTGTTGTTGTTTGTTTGTTAGGGTTGTTGTGTTTTGGTTTGGTTCTTTAGTGATTGGGTTTTGGTGGGTGGGATTTTTTTTTTCAGGAGAATGGAGAAGCTGGTCTTATAATATTTAAAGGTCCAGATGTGACAACTTCACAGCCAATGCATTTTTCCCTGTGTTTTGCCTTACTCTCTGTCTGTTGATCTCTTCTGCTGCTCCAGTACATCTGTTCTCTGGTTATTTTCAGTGCAAGCTGGCAGGATTTTTTTCTTTTCCTATACAGTAAGTTAAAAAAAAAAAAAATTAGTCTTGCATTGTATTTAAAATGAATTCTCATGAGATCAGTCCTTTCTTAATGAGGTCAGTTTTGGGGGGCTTGGGGGGATAGGAGTGTTTTGTTTTGTTTCAGGTGGGCTTTTTTGGGGGTGTTGTAATTTTTGTTTTGTTTTCTTTTCATACACCAGACCGTTTACTCTAAGATGATATTAATTTACAACTGGAATCACAATTGACACCTGACAGCGCACTAAACAATATAGATATTTAAATCCACGTCATTAGTTGCTCATGCTTTGATGAATCTCTGCTCATTACTTTCCTAATCCTTTCTCCAGTGAAGCCTCAGCATTTTGTTTGCCACTGGAGAGTTAGTTCTGAAATAAAGAGGCAGGGACACTGTACAAATGCCTCAAAAACAGAGGGCTGG
This sequence comes from Ramphastos sulfuratus, assembly GCA_013399055.1. Lineage (NCBI taxonomy): Eukaryota > Metazoa > Chordata > Aves > Piciformes > Ramphastidae > Ramphastos > Ramphastos sulfuratus. The sequence goes on from WBNM01001955.1 coordinate 14,653, forward strand.
AGCAGCTGTCCAGATGCCCATGTGCCTGGCTTCATCTATGCTGGCAGAAAAGCTGGATGATAGGCATGATGGTGGATCCATCGTTATATTTTCCCCTTCCCTCATTTTCACTAAATGTCTGATGCATGTTGGCAGAACCAGTCTTTAAAGACAAGCTGGAAATATCCATTGCAAAGATAGTATCCTGTAATCAGCAGAGACATTAGCAGTGGTGCGGGAATATTTATCACTTCCCACAGGGATAACAACCAAGGGGAGGTACTTCCAAAATTGTAAACCCCAAGTAATTTGAAGGTGAGCTATAGAGTCATAGAAATATATTTCTGGAATCAAGCAACTCCAGAAATTTGTTTTCCTGCCTTACTGCTTTACAAATTAGATGTAAAAGTAATATGTCTGTGTCTCAGATCTCAATCATGGGACAACTCTGAGGGATATTTATAAAAGCTGATACAGTTTCTGTGCGTGTTTGTGGCTGTGGAAATAAGCAGGTGCTATTTAACTGGAAAGTGACCCCCCCCTGCTATATAGTCTTAGTTGACTTTGTAGTCTAGTATTTGTCACCAGTGTGTTGGGGAGGGGGTAATTAGGTACTGCGAGATGATATTATAAAACATTAATATATAATTTATTAATATGAAATAATCGGAACTCGCACCACCCCGACCACCATTTAATAACAATAATAACAATAATAACAATAATAACAATAATAACAATAATAACAGGCTCTTTGCAACCTTATGGAAACTATATACAGGTTATAACAGGATCTGGAAGTAACTATTAAATATAGACATTAANGATTGCTTCTAAAAGTAGACCTTGCAGGAACTTTGAATTGTTCATTCCAGATGAGACAGACCTATTGGTTTAATCAAGAGGTAATGTTGCCTTGACTCATTCAGCAGTTTCCAAATCAGCAAGCAATGTTGCTAGATTAAGTCTTACAAGAGACAATATAAAAGAGCTACTTACATAAGGATCAACTACAGGCTAAGAAGCTCCTTCCCAGCTTAAATGCTCTGGTGCTTTGTACCAGTAGGCAGACACAACGGTGACATCAGAGGTAAAATTGGATACAATTCATTTAATGTGCTAAAGCAGTTCATCTTCACAGCAGAAAAAGTAGTTGTAAAAAAAAACTTACAAGTCAACAAAAATGTATTCAATATTGATTGCTAAATGAAGTGGAATTTTAAATGCAGAAAAGGGAAGTTTTGAAAGTGCTTTCAGAAGGAATGGAGTGACTCAAGGACTAGAGAAAAGCTGCAGGTTTTGCACTTCAGCCGTGTAAAAGTAATCTTTGCAGCAGAGAAGACACTGGTGATGTTAACTGGAGACAGTTGTCCATGGACGTGTCTTAGCCTCACCCATGCTTAAACTCCTTCACTTTATCATTGCTATGAAAACAATTGAATGATTAAGATTCTTGTTTAATGGGCATTACATGTAGTAAGTTGGATGGGACTGTTTTACTTTCAGGAAAGAATGAGGACACTGTGGAGTAAGAACTGCCTGAGGAAGTCTAACAGGCAAATCTTTATTAGCAAAGATGTGAACCATTGATAACTGAACATAAGGCAACCAATATAAGTAATTATACTGCTTTGGGCTAACAAAGTGTAAATTTTCTTCACTGCAGCTTGTATGGTGCCTAAGTGACAACAGTAAACAAATAAGATACTAAAGAAAACAATGGAGTAGAACTTCTGCTAGGACTGAGTAGAGATGTTTTCCTTATGTGGTCTCGCTTTGGTCTTCTTTGGTTCCATCAGTTTCCCATCAACTCTTTCCATTCAAATTTCTGGAGTATGCAGAGCCACAGCTGGCAATTGGTTCCAGCTCAGTCCTTGATAACAATTATCAAAGCTCTTGAAACAATTATTAACAGCAGCACTGTGGATAAAATATCTGGAGTACAGAAACCAACCAGAATCAGAACAGGCAGTAGAGCATTCTACTCAGATTCCAGAGGGAGTCTGTGTGTGAGGCCACACTTATTTTTTAATTTTTCCATAACGAGAGTTTTTTCTGCTGTGTCTGTAAAAGACCCTTCCTTTCTAATAACTTCATGAATCACAGAAAGGAAAAAACAAGTCACACTAGGGATGTGAAGATTGTTAAAGAAAACATTCATAAGGAGTGTAGTTCACTAAAGCACTTGGCTGCTTGCTTTCTTTACCCAGCTTTGAAAACTGCTGCAAATAATAGTTTTGCATTTGAAAAAGAGTGGCTTGTAAGGAAGATACTTTGAGGGTGAAAAACTCTATCAGCCTTCTTCACTTAGGAATCTATTCAATCCAATATTTTGTTACTCTCTTTTCTCATACTGTGGGAAACTGCCATTCAAATTCCAGAAGATGTTGTTAAATCTTTAGCAACAGAAATGAAAGCAACATGAAACAGAAAATAATTTAATGTTAAATTCATTGTACCTACCTGACTGTAATTCTGCAACTGATCCTGGTGGCTTCGGCTCTGCAATTACTGCAAATCTTATTTCTTTTGATTTTTATTTTTGCTTTGCCCTGTGGGCAGTTACACAAAAGTCTTTTTGAAGCTCTTCCATGGAGCTTGGACTTAATAAAAAATGAGTGAGGTTTTGTCACTTGTGTGTTAATATAACAGATATAATAACATGCCTACTTCTGCAGCCATTAAATCCAAAGCCTTCCTTAGCATGAGTAGCTGTTTTCTGTCTGTGCAATATGATTTAATCATACACCTCTTACTGAAACTTCTATCTAGTTCTTCAGGAACTCTCTTAGCAATAAGATCAGTATCATCTCATAACTTCTTAAAGACTCATCTTTGACTGCACTAATGCCCCTGCCGCCCCCCCCCCCCCAAATTTGTATTCTTGTGCATCTTACCTTCAATGCAGTCTTAGACTCTTAGACTAGTTTTCATATTTTATTGGCGGGGTGGTGAATGGCTGGAGAGCAGCCCTGAGGAAAAGGACCTTGGGGTCTGGGTTGATGAAAAGCTCAACATGAGCCTGCAGTGTGCGCATGCAGCCCAGACAGCAACCGAGTCCTGGGCTGCATCAAGAGCAGCGTGGCCAGCANGAACTCGGTTAAGCTGAGGTGAAGTAACTGAACATCTTATACAATATTAACATGATTTTTGAGTTAGCTGACTCTCTTAGGATAATTTCATTTTTTTAACCTCTTTCATCTGTTGACATCATAATACTGCACACTTGAAACACAGGAACCATCAGAGTGTGTATGATTGGTTTGAGGTTGTTCTGGTTTGAAGTTTTGGGTTTGTTTTTTTTTTTTTTTGAGTTGGAGGAATTGAAACAGATGAGGAAATAAGCAAGGGAAAAGGAGTAAGTGACCCAGAAAGCCTTACACTTTGAGCTAAATTTGGTCCTAAGGCTGACAGGGCTGAAAGTCCCCTTTTCTCTCTTTGCATAGGTCTATTAAGATAGAGATTAATTTGTGGACCACGGAAGTACTTTTCCCTTACTGTTTCCTTACATGCACTCTATCCACTGAGAAATCAAAATAGTTTCTTCACTTCCACAAGTCTCAAAGTCTGTTACAACTGTTTACCTAAGGTTACACATCTGGAAGAAAACCTTGATTATCTGCCAAAATGTGTCTCTAACATTTCGCTTAATTGACCTACTCTAACATTTTTATCACAGCATTCTTATAGGTCAGGAATCAACAAAGTACCTTAATCATGGGATCAAATTATCAGTATTTGACTCAGTCTCTACATACTCAATGGGACATAAGTATACACTTCAAGTTAAGGACATACTCAAAAGCTTTGCTAAATCAGGGACACAGTTAATGATGTTATTTCACTTTCAATGCTTAAAAACAATCTCTTTTCATAAATTCTGTGATTAGACAATAGCAACATTCCTTTTTAAATTACTGGAAAACCAAGGGCATTTTCTTTAAAAAGAAAAAAAAAAGTTTTGTTTTGTTTATTGGTTGGTTGTTTTTTGTTTTTTTCATCATTTCTTTTACATGTAAAAAACTTTCTTTGCAACTGAAGAGATTAATTACTACAGAGACATTGATCTTACTTAATTTTCCTTCAAGTTCAAAGCAATCCTTAATGATGTAGGTTCGGGAGTTCCCCGCCCCCACACTTTGTAAAATGACCCAGACTAAAACTCAGCCGGCTGGAAGTTTAGATGAAGCTCTATTTACAGCTCAGCACAATATACAAGCAGATATATACACTATATACAGGAATATTTACAGAAATATACAAGGTAAAGGTAATACAGAAACACAACACCCCTCCCAGAAATCAGAGACCCCAGGAGGGGCTCCCAACCACCCTTCCACCTTCTCCCCACCCCTACACCTTACCCCAAGGTTTGCCTTACGCGTAAGGAGAATTTTGAGGATCAGCTGGAGGGGATTAGAAGGAAAGTGGTTAATGAAATTAATCAACAGAGAGGAGAAGTTCAGAAGCTGCTAGACAGCCCCAGACGCTGTGCCCGACAGACATCTTTTGTTTTGAGTACTTATTCCTAAACATCTCAGCAAGCCTATGAGTGAAGCAGACATCACCATTGTTTTCCTTTCACAGCATATAGTATAATTTTCTCTATTAAAATATTCCAATTAGCTCAAACCAGCACACTTAAACAGGTATCTCCTTTGAGCCATGAAATGGCACATTCATTGGTATCATACCGTCATTGTGCTTGAAATCGCTGCAGTGTTTTTCAGGTCCTTGGCCTTGAGACATCTCTATGGATACTACATTAAGTTATCATTTTAACATTTGAGCTTCTTACCTAATAAGAAGTATCATGATCTAAGATTAGAGAATATTCTCTCAGTGCATAAACAGTTGTTATGTGTCTCATGCTAAGAATATGTCCAAGTATTACCACCTTAGGGTACTTCAATAATTGTTTTTTATTAGTTTCAGATTGCTTTCAGAAAGAAAATCACCGTACTTAAAATGCATAATTTAATAATAATAACAACAGCAACAACAATAATAATAAATAATAATAATAATGCCAGAACTTGATTGGCAACAAGAGCTGATTTCTAATGTGAAGAAGTTGTTATTAACACAGTCATTAGAGCCTCCACACACAAACATGACAAAACTAAAATAATATTTCTGATGCTCAATGATCTAGTTTTCCCCAGTCTCAAAGATTAATTAGTTTAAGAAACAATATTCATATTAAATGGAGAAAATAAACTGATAACAAGGCACATAAGCTAGGCAACATGCAGTACCTAAGTCACAAAAACTAACTGCAATATTTTTGAGTCATTCTCTCTGGGGAAGCAACTATTAGCCAATTCTGCAGCTTTTAGGTTTTTCACTACAGAGGAGGTCTATAGGGATCTTCTTGGAAGAATCCCATGGGAAACAGTCATGAATGATAGAAGGGTTCAGGAGTGTTGGCCGATTTTTAAGCATCACTCCTCCAAACTCAAGAGTATCACATTATGATTTACAGGAAGGTAAGCAGAAGTCCTATGCAGATGAAGAAGGAGTTCCTGACAAAAGTCTAACACACAGAAGAACCATACAAGAACCTGTAAGGAGAGAGAGGTTACCCAGGAGGAATGTTAGAGGCAGTGGTTGATCATGCAAGGGTGGACTTAGGAAAGCATAGCTGGAGTTGAATCTGGTAAATGATATGGGGGGTGATGTGAAAGATTTCTACAACTACCTCGTTAGTAAAAGGAAGAACAGAGAAAATGTGGATCTGCTGCTAATGAAGCAGGTTATCTAATGAAAAAAGACACGGAAAAGGCCAAGGAAATTAGTGACTTTTCTGCTCCATCCTTTACTGATCAGACCAATATTTAGGTATCCCAGACCACTAGGAGCCAAACAGAAGTTTGGCCTAAGCAGTAGGTGATGCAGTAGGCAGTATGCAGTCATGGCAACATTCTGTTTCACTTTGACTGATGAGAGCCAACAGGAAATGCAGAGTCCTGCACTTGAGAGTACCTATGCAGGAGTTTAGTTGCTACAGTTGGTTCCCCCCAATACACATGTTCTGTATATGAAGCTGACAGCTTTTAGATAGGATTACAAATTAAGTAAAGAGAGAAGGATTTTCTGCCCAAAGGCTTTATGTATCAGAATTCTCCATATTGGTTGATTTAAACTAAATCTTGTTGCTTTATCATTGACTTTAAATTAGCCTGTTTCCTGTTGAATGCTACCAGAAAGTGGCTGATTGCTTAGTAAATCCAGATTTTCTCTGAATAGATTGAGACATTCGCTTGCAAAGTTTGCTGTATGTTTGACAACTAATTGGTAGAACTTATTAATTGAGCTTCCTATCACAGGAAAAAACAATCTTTTCCTCTATGTCTGGTTGTGCTACAACTTTCTTGTCTCATTTCTTTGTTACCCTAACAGACAAAGAATTAAGGAGGTACAGATTTCTGTTTGCTCCATCCAAAACTGAAAAGGAAAAAACACTTACTTCAGGTAAATGGGGAGACATTGTTTCAAGGGCTAACCTTATGATATATATTTGTGTGTATCTATAAAGTGGAAAACAGTCTAGAAATGTTGGAACTTTCACCGCTCTTGAAACTGGTGGCAGAATTTTGTTGGTTTCTCTGTGTCATTCATTGACAGGAAAAAGAAAAAGCACAAATTTCCTTCTCATTTGCCCATAAGGATCAATATGCAAACGTATTTTTAAAAATGAATGATTAATTAACATTTTCTTTCAGCCTGGCATTTCACAAACCGAGATGGATCCTTTCCCTCCCCAGATATATTGTATTGATTTGTCCATGTCCTAATAAATCTCAAAGTAGTACATTTTAGTATATGAGAATGTAATAAGCCTTGGGCTACATCCAGTAAAATATGCAGGTATGATAAAAAGGATTTGATTAGAATTTAGGCACCTATGGCAAGAGTTGTGAACCAAAGAGCCATATGCACACTGGTATTTTCTCCTCATCATCCACACTTCCCTTGTTCAGATCTTAGTTTGGGTTTTATGGTTTTATACTATAAATTTCCAAACTGTTTTAATGAGTTACAGTCTGAGGTGACACATGAAGTTAGTCATTCAACTTGCTGTGTAAGCTTCCTCCCGAGGGCACTTTGTTCCAAGTTAAGACAGTTATCATATAATTAATTATTTTATCAACTAGTTGTGGGGGTTTTATGGTTTTTGTTTGTTTGTTTGTTTTTTCCCTCTGTTATTATTGACTTGATTTTAATTGTTTTTCTATTTGGGGGGATTTTTCTGAGATAGTCTTGACAGGTTGATTAGCTCAGACCTAAAAATGGAGGTAATTAAAGACAGTCCAAAACCTCAAGTCCATTTCTAAAGCTAGTTCTTGTCTACAGTGCTCAGAGTGAATTTCTAATCTTCTGAATATTAAAAAGAAGACTTTAAAAACACCAAAAATGCAAATGATAATTTATCTTTTTAAAAAACATTTTTCTGTCTTGTCCATAGGGAAATTTAGTCAGTGAAAGCCACAGTTTCTCCATTCTAAATTGAAATTTGCTTTATCTGACTACAATGTGAGTATGTCTCCCCACAATTCCTTAACAGCAAGGGGATTTCTGCAGACATTTCCTATGTCAATGTATTTTGGTTATTGAAATTTTACTATGATATATACATAACATAATTGTCAAGAGCTACATCTCTGATATGTGGAGAATAAACAATGAGGGAATTAATGATTAATGCTCTTGCTTTGCTTTGCTTTTTCTTTTTTCTTTTTCCCCCCTGGAAACTGTTTCTTGCTTTATGTCTTAGATACTTTTCAGGGTAGCGCTACCTTCTTGTCCAGCACTGGTAGGACATAGAATGGAATCACACCTTAGCAGGGGAAGGGAGCTATATAAATGACATTGAATAAACTTATTAAAAATACAGTTTAATTAGAACATGTTTCTGTTATCAGCAGGGTTCTTTAGAAAATGTGGCAGTAGTAATAAATTATCACACCTTACAGATACAGAAGAGAAAGAATATATTTAATGAGAATTATTGTGTACTGTAACTTGTTTTTTCCCAGAGAAGTCTACAAATATTGCATGGTACCTATAGCTGTAATCCATTATCTGTTGATCTTTCTATTTTTGATGCTCTGTATTCCCACCATTTTTTCTAAGGATGCCTAATAATGCCTCTTCCTGTGTACTGCCTTTGATGTGTAATACATTTGTTAAGCAGCTTTGATACTTGTCTTCTCTGTAATGTAATAGGTTACTTTGTTGTGAGATGTAGTTTGCTTTCCACCTATGCGAGATCTGTGTCTTGGCTGACAAACTGCACCTCAGTACATACCTTTTCATCTGGTATGTGCTTTTTCCATCTGGATACACTGACATTCATCTGGGCTGAAGCTTACTTAGCCTCATTGTGCTACCTGGGATTCACTCCTCCTTTGTACTGGTTGGGATTCATTTCTCTTTTTCCCCCCTCTTACTTTAATTTAATGGTTATATTTATTATTATGTTTACGTCTCATAGATGTTTTTGATGCACTTCAGAAGGAGGTGGTGCTACTTTTAGCACAGTGTTTACCTATTAGCTTGTCTAGACTCCAATATTATGAGAAGTTTTCCCCTTACTGAGGGTTGCTCTATAGTTGCACAGGCAGAGACTGGCTTAGATGGTGAAATGAGAGGCCTTCTTTGTCACGCTGCTCTTCTCTGATCTAGGTTTCCTTCTTCTTGTGCTGATTGGATTTTTTGCAATGCATTTCTTTTTTCCTGTGGCTTATAAATAAGTCATGGTTTCTTAAGTATGGATCACTTTTCCAAGGCCTGATTTTGCAATAAATTGAATCTCTGTATCAGAGTTGCTTTGCAGTTGATAATGGTGCTTGAGCAAAGCATACCAAAAAAATACTTTCCGCTTTAATGTCCGTGTGGAACCCAAGGGCACAACTCCTTGTATTTGGGACTGTGAGATCAGCTGTAATGCACAAATTAGCCACTTGGGGATTGTGAGAAATGATGTGCTAAGTGGCTTATTGCCAGAAGCAGTGCATAAATATTGGATTCGGGTCAATAATATCTGCAGCTGTTATTTTAGAGGGTATGGTGAATCTGTAAGGGTAGAGGAGAAGATGAACTTTAGAGCTGAATAAAGGAAATGTCTGTCTAGCCTATGAAATTCATGGCTGCAAGAGACCAAAGCAAGGGTTTGCAATTAAAATTAAGGTGCTTAACTTTTGGTCAGAAAAGAGACAACCAAAAGTTCTGTGTCGTTCCCATAACATAGATAGAAGAGACTTTTTAACTATTTGGCCAATTTCTTTTCCCAGGTTTCCCAGAGTAGGACACATTTCTGTCCACTTTCCAAAATCCTTTTGGCACAGTGTCTAAGAATTTTTTTCTAGGTTTTCATTTAAATTCAGGTTTCCAATCAATGGATCTTTCTGTCTTTCTCATGTCACCACTTAATCTTCCATAACCCTCAGATTCAGTAAAGATATATTATTGTCCATAAAAACACCATTGAATTAATGCTCTCAGAATATCTGTGCAGAACAAAATGTAGTAACAAGTAATTGAAGAATGGTATTACCCCTTTCAGTATGATGGTGTACAAGATAGTGGATTGCAGCACAATCCTACAGATGAGAACTCAGTCAGAGAGCCATAAATGCCCCTCAGCTATCTGTTCTGAAAAGAACATTTTTCTTGTGCTGAAAGGAGATCAGTGAGGCAATTTCCATAAGCTACAGACATACAGGAGGATCTACAGAGATCCCTTCATAAGATTGTGCCATGAATGGGAACTGCTGCTTGTGTGGTATATTCTCATGAATGTCTATCTAGATGATGTTGCCAGCTAGACAAGGGTTCAATAAAAAACATGGTCAAATCTCTAATTCCTCAATGTTCTTTTGTGTGTGTGTATTTGAGTCAACACAACCAAGATTAGGGTTCTCCACTAATAAAATATATATAGAAAAGTATTTCTGCTTGTGAAAAAGAAGCGTACAATGGGATTTTATTGATCATCTGATACATCAGTCTCAAAGGAAGAAAAAAACTTATCTTTTGTCTTCTACTTGTCATATTTTTGTTGACATGAGTTGAAATATTTATTATTTCTGGCTTATGAAATAAATAATTGATATCATGATACCGCAAGCAGTAGATTTCCTTTCTTCTATTGAAATCCAATTTTTTTTTCAGCCCAAAGCTTCTTTTGATGGTCTATTTTTCTCTATTTTTATACTTAAAAGATCTTTGTGTGTTGTGTCCCAGGCCTTGGGAACAATATCCAGGTCAGTGCAAACACAAACCCATTGTCAATGAACTATGAAAAGAGCTTGACCCCTGCAAATCCATGGGTCCTGAGAATGTTAAGAGAACTGTCAGATGTCTTTGCACTGCTACTCTTTGAGAAGCTGTGGAGAGCAGGGAATGTTCCAGAAAACTCAAAGTAAAAAAAAAAAAAAAAAAAAAATCACAGACCAGATAAGGGATGTGGCTGAGAAAAGCCAGGATAGATTCACCAAGGGCAGATTATGCTTGACAAACCTGATCGCCTTTTATGACAAAGTAACCTACTTATCTGACATGAAGTGAATGGTGGACATTGCCTATCTGATGAAGCTTGCTGATGATACCAAACTGAATGGGGAAATAGACACTTCAGGAGAGCAGTCCTGCAGGAATTTCTGCACAGGCTGTAGGAGTGAGTCAACAAGAACCTTATGAATTTCAGCAAGGACAAGTATAAGGTCTTCCACCTGAGAAAATATGATCCAAGAGTGCAGCACAGGCCAGGATCTGCCTGGCTGGAAAACAGCTCTGTGGAAAGGGATGTGGGATTCTTAATAAACAATTGCAATAATCTCTCCAGAAAAATAGTGAATTCCTCAACACAAGAAATCTTGAAGATTGTGCTGGTTTGAGCTAATTNAGATTCAGTTGGAGAGGGTGCTAGGCGGTCTTGTCCAGGCTGTGCTTTTACTGAAAAAAGGTCAGGCCAGATGATTCTTGAGATCTTTTCCAACACAGTATTCTATGATTCTACTGTAATGGAAAACATCCGGTTGAGTCACAGCCCATATACTACCCTAATGTTAAGTGCACATCAGGTCAATGAGGAAACTTATATTTCCTCTATAGACAGCAGGTAAGAAAGCATTTTTTTTTTTTTTTTGGGTAAAGGTTAAGTGTTGCAATCAGTCTTTGGGTAGTTGCTGCTTTCTAGAGGGAGTCCAGGTGTCCTGAAATGGTGGCAGCTGTACCTGTACCACAGGTTTTGAAAAAGGAAACAAACAGATTTAAAAACTACCAAGAAAAAAATCAAAAAGAGGAGGAGTTGGCAGTGCAGAAATAATAAAAAATCACACAAAGGACATGATCCCATATGCTCATACCATTCCTGATCTATATTTGCCCAGCCTACTCGTAAGAATCTGTAACAATTATGGTTACACATAGGTATTACAGTATTTCACCTTCTTACCCTTCACCAGTTCAGTGTTTGCTCTCCTAACCAGATCACACATGGCCAATGTTTATGTTCTCTATATTCCCTCTTAATATTGCAAGTGTGTTTGTCTGTCAGACTTCATTCTTCTAAACAGTCATGACTTCTTCAGTCTATACTCACAGTTTATATTCTCAATGTCCCTGGTTATTCTTTTTGCTTACCATTGTTCAACAGTCCTATAACCTCCCTGAATTCTTTTGAGCAAAGTAGAACACACAAAGACTCACCATTTGAATTTAATTTTACAGGTAAGTGATTATCAGAGCCCCATATAAACTAGCAGTGCTAAGTTCAATTGCCCACACAAAGGTGGGTAGAGCCAGATTGGCCAATCTAACTTATTCATGGCAAGATCAGATAATGTCAAATAGATACTCTCCACACTACTCTAAGAGCAAATCATCTTTTAATGTAAATTAACATAGTTCCATTAAAATAATTTTTTCAGGAAACCAGCTTTATTTAATAGCAGCTGAACAGTTTTCTCACAACATCTTTTGGCATCATTGATCCTTATGTTGATTTGGGAAATGTAAATAGGTCACCTGAATTAAATCTAAGATGAAAGAATTTTGGTAGGATTGCTCAAAATGACAGGAATCCTACTTTTATTATGGCAGTGTCTTTCAAACCATTTAAAGAAATGCTTCATGTCAGAAATTCCATTATGATCTCCAATTTCTGTGTTCAAGACCATAGCTGTTTCAAATTACCTAGTTTTTGAAACCTGAAATATATGTGTCAGTCTGTATGAAACTTTCTCTAATTTTAAAAAATGGTTTAAATCAGTCTTTGAAGAGTGCCAGGAACTCTTTATGTTTGCTGAAAGTGGGTTTAAGACTTTTACCTTGTCATATCCTAGATCAATAATAGTCTTTCACTGTTAGGTAAATTATAGAGAAAGTAAGCCCTTAACCCCTTTCAAGTCCTCACACTTTCATTCAGTTAGTGACACTGCAAAAAGACAAAGGGCAATAATAACTTCTGACAGTGTTCAGAGGGCTAATAACTATCACACTTTTGTACGTCATTACTGCAACACCTGAGAAGCACAGACTATAACATCTTCAGATGTGGAACCCTTGAGCCTTGGAGGTCTTCAAGAATGTAGAGAGTTATCCAGTGAGCTCCTCATCGAGTAGATCAATTTGGAGATGTCTCTGGTGTATAAGTACATCCAAGCTAAGGCATTCAAAGCTATATTCTGTAATATGTGAGCCAGAGTGTAAAGCATAGTATGGTCATTGGACAAAGCAATATAGACTGACATATATCTATACACGTCTTGAATATCCCTACTAAGGAAACTAATTATTATGTACACAGTGTAGATGATAATTAGTAGAAGTTCACTGGGTGAGATGAGTTCCTTTTGGGATGAAGTTCTTTCTGTTGTTCAAAGTGATGTCACCCTACTATAGTCAGAAAAATTTAAGTGGTTTTACACAAGATAAATAGCTGCCCCCCAATATTGGCATTTAGTAGTAGTTATTATTTATAACTAATTGTATTTATTATTTATCTCTATGATCAAGTATTTTCTGTGCATTTTCCCAGAGAGGGACACAATGCTTGATCCCTGCCTGCAGGAACTTACAAACTGACCTGTAACTATTAAGAAATGGCTAAGTCTGGAAAGATCTAATTTTGTGCAAGACACTGTAGCCTACAAACAGCTTCAAAAAGGGAGGCAACAAAGACTGGAAAATTACTAACCCTGAACAATTGTGTGTTTAATTCCTTAACTGAATTTGTGCAGTTGTGTGTATGTGTGGCACTTTGCAATCAACTCTTCAATGGATTATTTTTCTTCCAGCTTGAGAATATCTTACCTGAAAAAGCAAAGTATGCTGTGACTACCAGCATACCCATTGTCAATTTTCCTTATACTAAGCTTCAAAAACAAGTAGCAGAGTTGTACTTGGCTCCAAATACACCACTATGATCCCCTGCCTAAAGAATAATGGATCTGTGCTCTTATCCCACTGCTGCCAGACTAAAGTCCATGACACAGTTTGCAAAGGTCACTCAAGATACCTATGGTATTTCCCAAACTGTATTACTGTGTTACTGAAGAAAAACAGGACTCAGCTTCTTTAAATCAACCTAGCCCTTTTGAGGACATCATAGATAAAGGGACACAGAATCTGTGGTAACATATCAGTCTTCATTAATTCACTTGCTTGTCATAGAAGTAAACATACACAGGTATAAAAATGTTTGTTTTTGTAACAGAAGGAGAATTTAGGTTACCAGCCTGTGGGCTCACCATTCAAATGCAGGAGCATACTAAAGTATGAGAATTAAAACAGCAGCAATGTAGGCAATCATGGATAGTCTGAATTTACTAAATGATGGTTTATGACAATTGACTATTCTCTAATTTCTAGAAATCTGGTCTCATTGTATTTTGAGTGCTCAAATATATAAATGTAAAAAGCTACTCATTGTCACATATAATGTCATTAGACAAGACTATAAAACCAGTAATTTATTTGGGCCCGAATGAGAACAAAGGACCATCAGCCTGCTGAAGTAAACTGTTTTGTTTAATGAGGTCACACATTTTGCATTGTCTCCCTTTTTCTCTTCTTCCTCTCTTGTTTTGCTTGTCTTTCTCACTCCTCACATATAAATACAAAGATATGTAAATTGAGCCAAAATCTTGATCACCACAGATTTAATATTGTAAACAAAGATGTGAGACAGTGCAAAAATAAGGCAGGGATGATACTGTGACACAAATGAGAATTTTTCAAGGAAAAAGTTAAAAGCTGACAAATTAACTTGCATTCCTTCATGACAAGGACATTTAAATATAGCTAGCTAGGTTAGCAGTACTTCAATTTGAGAAGTGCAATCACAGTATGAGGCTGCACATAAGCAAGGTGGGAACTGATGACTAGTGAAACATTAAGTAAATTACAGGAATCTCCCTTATTGTATAACAGGAAGTTTGGCCAGCAAAGCTATAAGCAATTTATTCTTCCCTTACGCAATACATATTGATTTGTTACTTTGTTTTATTTAATCTGATAATAAATTAATGCATCCCAAATAATTGGAGCAGTCTTGGATCTAAGTTACTACTACTTGTCCATATAAAATTGCTGGCTTAACAAATAAATGTTTTATCTCCATACTATAAATAAGGAACATGGCTACACAAAGCTGAAATATGAGCTTATACTGCTGCCAAAGGCCCAACATAAGTTTAAGTAGTTCTATTTAACCTAATTTTGGTGTAGCAGAATACAAATCACTTCTGTGACATGTTTACATGTCTTTTGACTAGAGCATAAACCAATCCTTTGAGATTTAAGGCAGAAGATGCCCATACAGCTTCAATCATCTAAAAATCAGACATTTACTCTAAGCTTATTATCAATGAAGAGAGAGAATATTATATTGCAAGTGCTAGTTTTTTCTTTCTAAATGGCCATGAGCTTGTACTTCAATAGTACTGTTGTAATGGAGGGGTTAATTAATTAATGCGAGGTGATATTTTCCCAGAATTAATATTGATTATTAATTTTGGTATTCAGGAGTCTCGCCCCTCTCAACCACAAAGTTTAATAATAATCAGTTCTTCGCATGGTCATGGAAACTTTACACAGATAATAATATAAGATCTAGAAATAACTAGCAATAATATAACATTAATTTAACTCAACTGAACTGGAAGAGAAGGTTCCTGCTGTTAATTGTACTGCTTGTCCACTAGATGGATTAAGGAAACTCCTTTCTGCTTATGGCAGAAGGCAATGGTGAATTACAAGAGGCTTTAAGTATTTGCTCACAAAATTATTGCCCAATTTGTGGGGCTAGCTACAGCTTCAGACAGTACCCAAATGCTTTCAGGGAATTCTGTTACTGCCTTGTCAGCCACTGAGACTTCTGATTCGTCCCAGGCTACTGGGGAAAGGAGGCAGACAGTCTCTGACCTGCTCCTGAACTCCTCTGGATGATCTGTGTGTCCTGGACTTCCTGTCTTGGCAGGAGACTTTCAGGTGCGGGCAGGATGTCTTGTGATGTGCAGTCTCAGCTCAATGTCACGCTGGCTATGCAGGCCTATAGTGTGGAGGCATTTAGAGCCTGTTCCTGGTAAACTCAAGGCAGGCAGTTTCCAGGCAGTTCACGATGCAATAAGGCAGCGAGTAATGGCAGCAGGGAGTAGCAAGAAGCAAGCAAGCACAAACACAAGGGCAGAACACATTGTGTTACCTGCTCATCTCTTTTTATCAATACAGCCTGAGACTAATGGGCCTTGGGACACAGAATAGCCAATCAGAATAGCAGTTAGCCAAGCTTGACCATATTAGGTGAAAGCATAGGCTTGTTCTACCCAAATTTGGGAAAAACACAGGCCTTGCACAAGGCATACACAAGCTGAGCATATGTACATTTTTTACCACAGGATGCAAAACAAGTCTGGGCAAGCCAGAGTCCTTAGACTCAGTGGCTCCAGTTTCTTTGTCCTCTTTCCTGTGGTTGCTTCTCCCCAAAACAGAAGGAGGGAGAGCAGAAAAACGTATCTGGGCAAGCCAGGACATGTATAAGCCTATTTTGGCCTGTTTAGGCCTACCACGTCAAGCATCACCTGTATTTTGCATATCTTAAATTAGTTATCTCCCCTCCTCTAGGAGTTTAATTTATCTTTTCTAACTATTTTTCTAAGTAAACTGTCTCCTTTCAACTTTCCAACACACTGTCATTCTCCATATTAATTATGTTTTGAGGCTGAATGAACTTTCATCGAGAGTTGTCATATAGTGCTGCTGTGGCTCCCTTATTGTATCAACGTGGCTTATGTCAGGTGGCCCTAGCAAAGCGGTTTCCATACCTGTGGTTCCTGTCCTTTCCCATTAAAATGAGATTTGCAGCATTCAGTAAGATGAAGAGAAGTCTGTTTTGCATGGTGTAAATCATGAGTTAAACGATGCAACACACAAAAAAGCCTACCCTTTAACTCTTTGTCTTCAGTACTTTGAAGACAATGCATGAATTTTAATTTATACAGATTGATAGAATCATACAATCATAGAATGTCGTGAGTTAGAAGAGATCCTTAAAGGTCATCTAGTTCACATACCCTGTAGCGAGCAGGGATATCTTTAACTAGAACATCACTGAGAGCCTTGTCCAAACTCACTTCTAATGTTTTCAGGGATGGGGTTTCTACCGCCACTCTAGGCAACATATTTCCATGTTTCACCATCCTCATTGCAAAAATAATTTCTTCTTTATATTTAATGTAAATATACTCTCTTTCAGTTTTGTTCCCTTTTTTTCTTTGTAGTTTCCTAATGAAAGACAAAAAACATGGATAGAACACAAGACTAATGGAATCCTTTTGGGGGATGTTACTCGATAAGGTACAGGTAAAGAATAGACACAGGACACCTCTCGAACAGAGTTTGAGTGGAGGCTTCAGCATGCACCTGTGTGAATTATTGTTTGATTAAAGCCTGATCTCTTTCCAAAGATAAAAAGAAAAGCACTTACAGCACAGTGCACTTGTATTTACAAAACCCTAAAGAAGGCTGGGAGATGTCATTAGAAGTTTATGTCCTATTTCTGCAAGAATTCACATACAGATGTACAGGACTGTTATTGTGTATGAGTAGCAAACGTTCAGCTTCCTTCCTACAAATCAGAGCAGTCAGGCACATGCTAACACAGGGTAGCCAGTGTCTGAGGTGTGAGGATGAGAGTGGGGTGCTGCAGCTCTAAAAGGCCAAAAGCAAGGCGGCACTGAATGTGGAAACTCAACACATGTTCCAAATTTAAAATGAAGACACGTAATGTATCCATTAATATGTTTGTGATATACTTACCAGAAGAAGACAGAGATGCATTGTATGATCATAAGCTATGTGCATGTATATACTGATTAAATGTGTCTACATACATATAGATACACTGTACTCATTTTCTCAAATCACTGTTTTTTTAAACAACATGGTTAACCTCCTGATTAGCAAGTCTGACAACAATTTGTCTTCTGTGTACTGTCTAGAGGCTGCCTCTAACCAGAATTGCATTTTAAATAATAAACAGGAACTTTCCACTCTAATAGCTAAAGAACATTAATTTTTACATGATCTATTTTAAGCAACTGGGCCTATGTAATTCACACTTTTTTTTTATTAGCTCAGGATTTTCTCTAAGAAGTGTTATGCAAAAATTGCTCTGTGACAGATCATCTGTGTTTATGGTATAAATTAGTATGAGTGCTATGTTAGTCATAATTATACACCTTTGAAAGAGAAAATTGTGAAAGATAAAATTTGGCATGCTGTAAGAAATGGATTTTAATGCCTGATCCACTTGCATATTGCTAGAAATATTTTTTTTTGCACTTCTTTTTTCTTTTTTTTTTTTTTTTAAGAAAGAAGTTTTTGGAGAAAAAAAGTAGAGATTTTGGAACAGGTGAAAAGTATGTCTGCTATTAAAAACAGTTTAAGATACTAGTCTAGTCTTGAGGTCTGCGGTAACGGGTTGGACTTGATGATCTTTGAGGTCTCTTCCAACCTTGGTGATACTGTGATACTGTGATACTTATTCTGTAATTGCACAGACCTCATAAATTTTATGTCATGTGGCAAATAGTACTGCTGCTGAGAGAGGAATTTTGATTATGTTGGTTAACTTTTAGAAAACACTATGGGCCATGTCCCATTACAATGAATTGCAATCTACTCTGAGAGTAAGTTTGCTGATTTTACTGTGACTTCTCAAAACCTAAAGTAATATACTTTCTGAGTTGAACTCACTGTTTGTTGATTATTTAGCTGCAAACTATAATCTGGAACTATGACTTTTGCTCCAGGCTGTGTATAAACAGCTTAAAATCATAAATAACTATTGAACATTTGAAGCAGTTTCTGCACATCCAGGATAAGGTCCAAAAGCAAAAGAAAAGGAGGCTGAGTAGCAGAACAGTGGTCTCATTCATCATCATGGGAGTTTGTGTATCCCATATATTAAAGAAAGTTTAAAACTTCTTTCTCCTCTATTTTTTGGCAAGAAAACCAGACAGTAAATTACAATTTGAGTATCATCATGCTTTTGTTCTCACTGCTGACCAGTTTGCAGCAGAAGCAACTCTGAGGCTGCAATCAATTCTGGAAACTCATGAGTGAATCTGTCATTTTACTAATAGTTAGGTGTTTGGCTTATCTCCAGCAGCACTTACAGTGCCTACATCTGATGCAAAGAAGAGTGAGATATGTTTTGCACCAAGTTTCTCTTTAATGTCTGCCTCAGGGTCATTAAAGACTTCGAGAGAAAAAAAATGTGGCTGAAACTTGGATTTTTTGCTTTTTTTACACACTGAAAAATTTCTTTATTTAAAAATAGTCTTACTTTTACTTACTTTCACATCCAAACCTGAAAAATAATTATAATTTACCCTATAGTAGGCTCTACTATTAAAAAAATAGCCATACCATTTTCATAATGTATATTATTTGTTTTCAACAACAGTTTTTAACAACTGAATTTCTTGAGGTTTAAATAAATATTTGCATTTTCCTCTGCAAATACCTTTTTTAGAGCTATCAGGTTGTACCTATGCCATCTTTAAAGTGCCTGTTGGGAAGAAGGTGAAGACATCTTGCTAATATATTATTTTGTAGTAATAACAGTGAAGGTGCTAAATGTTAAACTGTAAAAACATGTGAAAGGAGCACGTCAAAGTGCCAATGTGATTAATCATCATAGCATATTTTAATGATTTTGTAAGAAAATGCAGGTAAGTTATTTCTATTCTATATAAAAAAATAAAAATATTATGCAGCATATTAACATGAGATACTGTAGCTGGAATTAGTATACACTGTATTCCATTACATATATATACATATATTCCAAATAATTGAAAAATCTTCTTTAGAAGAAGATTAAACATGTTTAAACAAGGTTAGGTCAGCTCCACAAGATGACTACACATCACAAAACTGTGGTGACAGTGTGTCCTGTTTCCAAAAACTCTGATCATTTAAAATGACCAGTTCAGCATACTTTTTTTCTTTAAACACACTTTATTGAGGAACTTTTGACACAGATGATTCTAATGGACCTGAAGAAAAGAAAATGCAGAGCACAGTATTTCAGACCTGCTAACAGCTGAGGGAAACTTTAACCTGAAGTTCAAGCTTTGAACTCTGATTTCATTGAAGCTGATGACAAAATTCCTATTGTCATCAGGAATTAGGAATTCCTGGAATAAAAAGACGTTTTTACACTTATTTCTTTGACTTCCATGTATTTGAAGTACAATCATTCACAGATCTGGAAGATTTGGTTTGACTGTGTGTCCTTTTTTTCCAGGAAAGGCAGAAGATACGGGTACCGTGTTCAGGTCTGCAAAACGTCAGCAGTATTTTGTAATACATTCCTTGGTGCTTCTATGACAGCCTTCACTCTGGCACACCAGCTGTCATTTGCTGGTAGTTTGATGCTTTTTTTTCACTATTAAGAGCTCAATGCTAAATGTCATGATTTCAGATTTGTTATTGCATCTGTCTCACAGAACGAAAACCCACAAATAATTCACTCCTCAAATGTGAGCTTTTAGCAGCTGAGGTCATTTAAGAAAGCTACATTTTAGGGGAACTTTTTGTTGTTTTATTCCCAGTGAGAGGCTGTTGAAATGAAGCATATTTGCTTCCAGAGAAATCCTGCCAAAGCAAAATTACAGTACGGCTCACTTTTAAATTTCACAGTAAAGTAGCACTTAAGGCTTATTGCAGTGCATTAGATTTAAAACCAATTAAGTACAATGCTAAATCAGTGTAAACCACATTTCCGAATTTATCTACAACATAATGAATAACATCTGCATCTGCAAGGAGAAGATTTATACTGAGCAGCAAAACAAAATGTGTTGACAATTTGAGCAGTTTTCATTCCCTTATGTCATATGTCTTCATTATTTGCTAAAGCTTTACTATAATCCTTCATTGTTAGAGCAGTAAAAGGGGAAAACCACCCAAATCACAACAGGTTTAGGTAGCTTCTTCCGCAGTTCATTTCTTTTCTTAGGAAGGGTACATCTTATTTACGTCAGGAGCTATTCCAATCAGAAATCTGTTCAGGATTTTCCAAGGATCACCTTTCTTCAGACTGTTGAAGGATCGAGGATTATCTTCTGACCTCCGATGGACATACCTAGTACTGCTCTCTCCAGAAAACTGACATTGAGTAAAGACAACCTGCTCCATTTATCTTCCTAGATGACAACAGACAGAAAACATGACAAAGGGAACCAAAATGTTTCAGTGCTCTTTCATGGACCAGATAGCACCTTTGACAGAGCTGATCGTCCTTTCTGAGTCTGCCTGAACTTCCACGTGTGACCTTTAACAAATAAGTATTCTGAGCCGGATGGAGTTTGCACAAAGATATTTTACAGGATGGCTCCTTCTTGTGGCTCCTTCTTGTTACAGACATGTGCAGCACTTAAATCCATGGAAGGCGAACTGGGTCACGGTGTCTGAGCCCTGTGATGCAAGAGTAATTATTTCATGTTTATGACTGGTTTATCAATGTCCTACTGATGATATTGATAATGCACATATGATAATACACAGTAAAATAGCACAAGCTTCCACTGCTGCTGCCTTTCTTTGGCAACAACGTATTTCTTTGAGTAAAAGAAAAACCTTACTCCCATTTAATTTTCAATGCCCTTAAGGATGGAAAGCATATAAGGAGAACTATTCTTAATGGTGAGAGCTTCTGTGAGTCTGAACTATTGTCCAGAGAAATGTCACTAGTAAGAAAATATTCATAAGGATACCTCTGTATTTTAAGGATTAGCCTTTTGTGTTCATAAACCAGAGTCATTGAGTCAATCACAAAAAGGCTTTTGATTAATATTGTCCTTATTTATTTTCCAAGTTGGGTCCCTCACCCATATTTTGGGCCTGTGTTACTCTCATGCATCTAGAAAACACATTGTTTGCTAATAATTGAGTTGCATGAGGAGTTCCCAAAATTGATGTGAAATGCTTTTGTGAAGCTGAAGTTTTTCATCCTTAGTTACTCTTACATCTGGAGTTTTTATTCTTCAGGACTGGGATGTAGCTTAAAATGCACAGCAGGGCTTTGTGAGTTTTTTGATGTGAAGCGTAAGATGTAATGTAACCAGGAGGTTCATTTAGCAGTCTATTCCTGCTGGATGGCATTATGTACTGCAAATGGATGACCAAAGGACAAAGAGATTATGGCACATCTGAAATACAGAGTGGTTTATGAATATCCAAGGTAAGGGGCCAGGGGGCCAAGAAGTCGGCGAAACGGTGTTGTGGTAGGCCTAAACAGGCCAAAATAGGCTTATACATGTCCTGGCTTGCCCAGACATGTTTTTCTGCTCTCCCTCCTTCTGTTTTGGGGAGAAGCAACCACAGGAAAGAGGACAAAGAACCTGGAGCCACTGAGTCTAAGGACTCTGGCTTGCCCAGACTTGTTTTGCATCCTGTGGTAAAAAATGTACATATGCTCAGCTTGTGTATGCCTTGTGCAAGGCCTGTGTTTTTCCCAAATTTGGGTAAAACAAGCCTATGCTTTCACCTAATATGGTCAAGCTTGGCTAACTGCCATTCTGATTGGCTATTCTGTGTCCCAAGGCCCATTAGTCTCAGGCTGTATTGATAAAAAGAGATGAGCAGGTAACACAATGTGTTCTGCCCTTGTGTTTGTGCTTGCTTGCTTCTTGCTACTCCCTGCTGCCATTACTCGCTGCCTTATTGCATCGTGAACTGCCTGGAAACTGCCTGCCTTGAGTTTACCAGGAACAGGCTCTAAATGCCTCCACACTATAGGCCTGCATAGCCAGCGTGACATTGAGCTGTGACTGCACATCACAAGACATCCTGCCCGCACCTGAAAGTCTCCTGCCAAGACAGGAAGTCCAGGACACACAGATCATCCAGAGGAGTTCAGGAGCAGGTCAGAGACTGTCTGCCTCCTTTCCCCAGTAGCCTGGGACGAATCAGAAGTCTCAGTGGCTGACAAGGCAGTAACAGAATTCCCTGAAAGCATTTGGGTACTGTCTGAAGCTGTAGCTAGCCCCACAAATTGGGCAATAATTTTGTGAGCAAATACTTAAAGCCTCTTGTAATTCACCATTGCCTTCTGCCATAAGCAGAAAGGAGTTTCCTTAATCCATCTAGTGGACAAGCAGTACAATTAACCACAAGTGGTACATTGACCACAGCAACCTTCTCTTCCAGTTCAGTTGAGTTCAATTAATATTATATTATTACTAGTTATTTCTAGATCCTGTATTACTAGCTGTATAAAGTTTCCATGACCGTGCAAAGAACTAATTATTATTAAAATTAGTGGTCAGGATGGCAAGACTTCTGAATACTGAATATTAATAAACAATATTAATCTTTGATAATCATATCTTGCAATTAATAACCCGTCCTTAACAGATGGTCGGGTGGAGGATAGGGGGAAAATCATCAGAACTGCAAATTCATACAATGGAAACATTAAAAATGGATTTGAAAATCAAAACAAAATAAAACAAACAAACAAACATAAACTTACCATATGACATTGATGCTAGTGCTCAAGGAATGCTCTCCTTTACTTCTGAGTGATGGCATACATGGCTTTCAGAATAAGGCTACAACTCACAGTGCAGCACTGGTCAGACACTCCTGTTTCCTATGAAAATCCATTCTGATAACATTAGATGCTGCAGAGTCTAACATTAGAATCTGCAGTACCTCTGCAGATTTAAGAGCTGAAGTTAATATTTTTGCCGCATGTTTTATTGTGCTGCAGGAATATAACAGCTTATTCAGAGTTATCCCAGCTTGGATTGAATGGAGTAGTACAACCTTCCTGTAAGAAATCGTTATGGAATGGTCATAAAACAATATCAATAAAGAAAGCCAAATCTATACCAGTATACTTTTGGTTCTCACATATCCCAGAAGCTCATGGATGTTAAGGAATTTACTTTATGGAATATGGGGAACATTAACCACATTTCACTGGTGAGGAAAAAGAGGCAATTTAGGTTGCAGAATAAGAGCTAATTAATGCACTTGTCTCTCTAGGAAGTAACATTCCTCTACAAAGTTAATGTTTTCCTCTGCTGCATAAGATTCTGTCATAAATATTTTGACTGATACAGCTAAAATGTGAACATTAGTGACTTCAGTTCCTGTCTGTATACTGATTTATACCAGACTATCCAAAATACCTGCCTGAGTTGTATTTCCTCATAGTACAGTGCTCTAGGGGGAAAACAAAACAAAACAAACAAAAAATAAAACAAAAATGAAACACTCAAACCCACTCTCTTTTGAAAAGGCTATTTAAACTGTTCATCCTGCCCTGCTGGTTTGTGCTTTTTGCCGTGAAATCTTTCAAAGCAAACGTTTGTGAAGAGACACACTTTGTGCTTACTGTCTGCACGTGTGCAGTCATGTCATCGGCCAAGAAATACTTTTTTCTTCCTTACCTAAAATGATCTCCTGTGGCCTGCGAACAGACTTTGTCTGCTAATCTATTATAAGCCTTACTAGGGAAATTAATTCTTCCCTAAGTTTGAGTGGGGAGGAGGAATTTATTTTTGCTAGTGGCTTTTTTTTTTTTTTTTAATTACAGTATTTTATACCACTGAGGCTTAAGAATAGCTTAATTTACCAATATCAGATAATTGCTACAGCAGCAATTTGCTACCAGAGAACTGAGCAGCTGTAAGGTATTGATGTCTTGATAAAAGGTTGTTATTTGTGTTCATTTTTCCTCCCTCATTTTCATTTTTGGCCGGCCAAATATGGTATCATGTGCCATTGTTAATGGGTATGTTACCTGAAGCTGTTACAAAAGTCCATGCCAAGTTCATCCCAATGAATTGAGGAGTAATGTAGTTTTAATTTTAACTCCAATTATATCTGGGAAGATTAATTATTGGGGGCAAATCCTTGTGTGGGGCCAAAAGGGAGTTATAAATCATTCAGTTAGATGATCAGATAATTTTCAAGCTCCTGTGGGTTTCGGAAAATGGACAAGAATAGCTTAAATCTGTCTCTTTCAGAAAGAACCAGTAGCTTGTGATAAATTGGAATCTGTCTTTTTCCTCTCTCCAGTGATCTCCTTGGATGTGGGTGAAATGTCCACTATTGGTAATTTTATTGCAAGTGGAACCCTCTACTGCCTGCAAGTAATTCACATTTTTCAATAGCAGGTAATGGTAATAGTGAGTGTCTCCTTGCTATCAGGTCATTTTATTTTTAAGTCAATGACAATGGAACTATTATGTATCATCTGATGAGAGTTTAATTTGTTTAAGTATAGAAGAGGATTTATTAGCAGTAATATGCCAGCATTACTATGGCACTCTACTCATACCTCTTACATATGCATTAGACAATTTTCCCTAATCTAAGCAAATCTAAACTAATCTAGGTAGATGCATAAGTATGGACTTCATTTCCCTTTCACTGAGACAAGTGTTAATTAGAAGACACTCAACAGACCTAAAGCAGAGTAACTTAGCAGAGAATCAGGTCTCATATCTTTTGTCTAATCTGAATATTGCATGAATATGGTCATGATTCTAGGTGTAATTAGGGTCATGGAATATGATTAATTGCTTTCATGAAAGTGAACTATCCCCCTTAGCAAGGCACGCATCTGTGTCAGCTGCTAAACAGCAGTATTGTAGAGCATCTATGACTAAGCCTCTCTATATTACTGCATAAATGATTCTCATTTCCCTTCAGTATGAACTAAACAGAACCTAGGAAAATCTAGAAAAGTTGGGATGGGGGTTGTGGTCGGTCCATTGCAGTGCTTCTGGGCCACTCCTCCCTCCTCACACCTCCCTTCTCCAGCTCCAGCCCTTCCCCAGGCTGCAGTCCTCCTGGACAATCCGCTCCCACCTGGGCTTTCCACAGTTCCTTCAGAAAACATCTCCTTACTGCATCCTGGGGCCCTCCCTGAGCTTCAGGGTGGGTCTTGGCTCTTCAGGGTCTCTCACTCCTGTATCTGGGACTAGATGTTCCTCTAACAATTCCTGATATTTAATTAAAAGGGTGATGGATGAGTGGAAAAATGGAGACTCTTTTGAGCACAGAAAGCTCTTAAAAATATTTCCACCCTCTGGACCACCAGAACTAGGGACTTTAAAGGAAATACTGAACAGTTAGCTTTTAAAAAGTCATGGAAGTACTGAAAAAAGGAACTGATGTCTTCAGAGGGAAGAGGATCAGTGTGTTTTATACTTCTGAATTTTGTTCAAATTGTTGAAACTTGATGGATTTTTCCAGACAGAATAACAGAATCACAGATTTTTTTTTTTTTTGTTGTTGGAAAAGACCTCTAAGATCATCAAGTCAAACCACCAACCTAACACCACTTTATCCATGTCCCAAAGTCCCATGTTCACATATTTCTTGAATACCTCCAGGGATGAATGCTGCAGCACCTCCCTGGGCAGCCTGTTCCAATGCCTGATCTACTGTTTCGGTAGAGAAATTTTTCCTAATATCCAACCTAAATCTTCTCTAGTGCAACTTGAGGCCATTTTTTTTCTCTTGTTCTGTCATTTGTTACTACGGAGAACAGATTGATTCCTACCTCACTAGTACCTCTTTTCAGGTAGTAAGACGGATTTGAGATAATATTGTGAATCTCCTTCTCTGTTTTGGTTCTAGTCCTCCATTAAGAATATCTGAGTAGTTATAATGATGATTAAAATATACACATTTATACATTTATATATTAATTTTAAAGTGCTCTTACCCAACTGGATATATAGAACTATTTTGTTCCCTAAGCAATGGTGACAGATGACACAACCTAAGTCCATGGTCCCTGACTCTAAGTTCAATTTCCTTTTCTTTTACCACTCAAACCCTTCCCCTTCCCTTTCCCCTTCCTCTTCTCCTTCCCCTCCTGTGATGGTTTAGGAGTTAACCTGCCCCACACACACAATGAATTCACAAAGACTGGACTCAGCTGGCTGGAAAATGAAGGAGTGAAGCTATATTTACAGCTTAGCACAATTTACAAGCATATATATATATATAATATACAAAAATATTTACAGTTATATACAAGTTAAAAGTAATACAGAAACACAAAATCCCTCCCAAAACAGACTGCCAGGAGGCTGCCAACCCAAAGCTCCTCCCCCCTTTCCCCTCTTTCCCTCCCTTCAGAAATAACCAGATCAATCCTCATATATCTCACATGATAAATCTGGAGAGATCTGAGGTGAGATGTCAAAAAAAAGACGACAAGAAGGATTAGGTGAGATTAAAGGTAAGGTAGATACCACCACACAGACCGCCAGAGAGAAGGAGAAGTAGTGAAAACTGAGAAGTGTGTGAGAAGTGAGTGTCTTACCTATATTTTGACTAGTTGTGTTTTTCAGAGGAATGAGTGATATAGATTACTCTTGGGTTTTTTTCTTTCTTCTCACAGCTGAGGATTTAATTTCTCTCAGTAAAATATTCCAATTAGCCTCAAAGCAGCACACCTCCCCTTTGCCTTTACCTTCCCTTAGCTTTCCCTTTGCCTTTACTTTAACCTTTCCTTTACCTTCCCTAAAAACACCACCCACCTAACAAACACATTTATCTTTAATCCATCATTTACAGAGCCAAAACTGAGTAGACTGTTTTGTGCACTGTGTTGATTCACAAGAATGCTATTCAAAACATTTCTTTAGCCATAAAAAAGAAAAAAAAAAAGTCTAAACTGCTGCTTCTTGATCTCTTTTTATCTTTTATCTATATGTATAAATTTGTTCATATTTACATAGGGATACCCTGTCAGTGCTCCATGAGTATCATAGTGCCAAAACTGGAATAGATAGTAACTCTTGAGACCTCCTCCTAAAAGTGTTGTTCTGAATTATTTCCCACCCTCCTTGTGTTATTTCATGGTCAGTCTTGGATCATAGAATCATAGAATGGAAAGGTTGGAAAGGACATCAAGGATCATCTAGTTCCAACCCCCTGCCATAGGCAGGGACACCTCCCACTAGTACAGCTCACTCAAGGCCTTGTCCAACCTGGCCTTGAACACCTCCAGGGAGGGAGCATCCACAACCTCCCTGGGCAACCTGTTCCAGTACCTCACCACCCTCACTGTAAAGAACTTCCTCCTAACATCTAGTCTAAATCTTCCCTCTGCCAGTCAAGGTTGATTATTTTTCCAAGAATGAGTTGCAAATAAGCACAACTGTGAGAAATGATGTTGCTTCCTCCTAGTGAACTGCAGTCCAGGGATCCCAGTGTGACAAACTGCATGAAGGTGAAATAAAAAATTCAGAACTCCTTCTTTGGGATAGCATTCTTTGGATTGATTTATATGTTATAATCCTCTTTGGAGCTGGGTGAAGTGTGGCGTATATCTAATAGAGAAAGATAGAATATGAAAGCTTTTTAAAGGGATTAAAATGATACACTAAAATGCTAGGAGTTGCCTCAAGTATAGCTTATATTTGCAAGCATCGTAATTTCACACACAAGTCCCTGCTTACACGTGAGTGAAGGGAGTCAGCCCTGATCTCGCTTAGTAAGCTCTGGTACATGTTTAGGACACCATTCCTTCTGAGTCATGGTATGTCAGAAATGGTTCATAAGCAGTATGATGAGATGGAGTGAGCAAGTCCAGCTTTTTAAATATGAACATCCTTGGCCAATAAATTGAACACATTCCTTTTAACATTTCTGCTCAATTGCTTTTAACATGCATTGTCTCCAAGTTGTATCAATGTGTGTAGTAATTTGACCCTGATGAGATGTACATCAAGATGAGAATTAAATGTGGGAAGGATACTTCATTTTCCATTGAAAACACACCACTTAGATTTTTCTTCTTGAGCAGCTTTTAAAAGCTCCAGTAATAATGTTTACATAATTTTCTTTGGGAAATGAATCAACAGAACAGACTTTTTTAAAACCTTTTTTTCCCCTCTGCTCTTCATCCCGAGTTAAGTAATTCTGCTTTCTCATTAGTAAGATGATACTTTTAAGGCTATCCTCTTATCAGTGCTTTTTAGTCTTCATTTATCCTCTTTCTGAACATTTAATCCATCATTTAAAAAGCAAACAAACAAAAAAAACCACAAACAAAAATCCCCAACAAGCGATGAAATTAACAGACATAGGAAAATGATACTTTTAAAAGATCTATCCCTTTTGCATGACAGAGTGTGTCATATATCCTCTGATTTTAAGCAGTTTTGAACTTTTATGACCCTTGCTTCCACATTTCTTTTTTTCCCTTTTAAGTTCCACTTTACAAAATTCCCTTTTTTATCAATCTTATGTAACAATGGGCATTTTGAGTCTATTTACCCGCTAGTGCTGAAGGAGCTGGCAGAAGTCATTGCCAGATCACTCTCCATCACCTTTAGTAAGTCATAGTGGATAGGAGAGGTGCCTGGGGATTGGAGGAGGGCAAACATCACTCAAATCTTCAAAAAGGATAAGAAAGAGGACCCAGGTAACTATAGACCAATCAACCTCACCTCTGTCTCTGGAGAGATAGTGGAGCAACAGTGCTGTGCTTAGCCATATCAAGGACAAGAAGGTTATTGGGAGCAGTCAGCATGGTTTTACAAAGGGGAAGTCATGTTCGACCAACTTGATAACCTACTATGAGGATGTAATCAGGTGGATAGATGATGGTAGAGCAGTGGACGTGCTTTACCTTGATTTCAGTAAAGCATTTGACACTGTCTCCCACAGCATCCTCATAGCTGAACTGAGGAGGTGTGGTCTGGATGATCGAGTAGTGAGGTGAGTTGGGAAGTGGTTAAAGGAAAGAAGTCAGAGAGTTGTGGTCAATGGGAAAGAGTCTAGCTGGAGGCCTGTAACTACTGGAATCCCTCAGGGGTCAGTATTGAGACCAGTATTATTCAATTTATTCATTAATGACCTTGATGAGGGCACTATCAGCACATTTGCTGATGACACCAAGCTGGGTGGATGGCTGCCACATCAGAGAGTTGTGCTGCCATTCAGAAAGACTTAGACAGGCTGGGGAGTTGGGCAGGGAGAAATGTAATGAAGTTCAACAGGGGCAAATGTAGAGTTGTGCATCTGGGAAAGAAAAATCCCATGTGTCAGTGTAGGTTGGGGACTGACCTGCTGGAGAGCAGTGAAGGGGAGAGGAACTTGGGAGTCCTGGTGAGTCATGATGCCCATGAGTCAGCAGTGTGCTCTTGTGACCAGGAAGGCCAATGCCATTCTCGGGTGTATTAGAAGGGCTGTGGTTAGTAGGTCGAGGGAGGTTCTCCTTCCTCTCTCCTCTGCCCTGGTGAGGCCTCATCTGGAGTATTGTGTCCAGTTCTGGGCCCTCCAGCTCAAGAACAGGGAGCTGCTTGAGAGAGTCCGGTGCAGAGCCACCAAAATGATTAAGGAAGTTGAACATCTTCTTTATGGGGAGAGACCGAGGGAGCTGGGGCTTGTTAGCTTGGAGAGGAGGAGACTAAGGGGTGACCTGATTAATGTTTATAAATATGTAAAGAGTGAGTGCCAGGAGGATGGAGCCAGCCTCTTCTCAGTGATGCCCAGTGACAAGACAAGGGTCAGTGGGTGGAAATTGAGACATAGAAGGTTCCATGTGAACCTGAGGAAGAATTTTTTTACTGTGAGGGTGACAGAGCACTGGAACAGGCTGCCCAGGGAGTTTGTGGAATGTCTCTCTCTGGAGATATTCAAGAACTGTCTGGATGCATTCCAGTGTGATCTGCTCTAGATGATTCTGCTCTGGCAGGGGGCTGGGGCTGGACGAGATGATCTTTTGAGGTCCCTTACGGCCCCTGACATTCTATGATTCTATGATTCCTGGTTCCTCCTTCCAGTTCTTTTTGTGGATGGGCATCACATTGGCCAGCTTCCAGTCACTAGGGACCTCTCCAGTGAGCTAGGACTGTTGATAAATGATGGAGAGCAGCTTGGCCAGCTCATCTGCCAACTCTCTCAGCACCCTAGGATGGATCCCATCTGGTTGCATGGACTTGTGAGGATCTAAGTGGCTCAGCAGGTCCCTTACTGCTTACTCCTGGATTGCAGGGAGACTATACTGGTCCCTGGCTCCATTTACCAGTTCAGGAGGCCAGTTGTCCTGAAGACAATCTGTCCCACTATTGAACATGGAAGGAAAGAAAGAGAATTGTTTTTATTGGAACCATAGATAATTTACTGACTAATTGCATTAATATGCAAGTTTTGGAGAGATTATTTATTTTACAGATTCTGAATACAGAGATCTAAAATCTAAGAGATCATAACATTTCTGAATATCAGCCTGCAATATTTGCAAGGTTGCATTTCTTTTATTCATTATGCCAGTTATGGTGACCTTGATAAAATGTTTGACTTGCTACAGTTTTGTATTTATTCTGTGGAGCTATAGCTATGAAGTCACATGCCTAGAAATCTTTCCTTGCTTTCAGTAACCTATAATAAAGACTAGAGTTGCATACTTTAAAGTTATATACTTTAAAGTTACATACTTTAAAGTTACATACTTTAAAGTTGCATCCCCCAGCACAGGAAGGATGTGGAACTGTTGGAGTGGGTCCAGAGGAGGGCCACGAAGATGATCAGAGGGCTGGAGCAGCTCTCCTATGAGGACAGGCTACAAGAATTGGAGGTCTTCAGCCTGGAGAAGAGAAGGCTTCGGGGAGACCTTATAGTAGCCTTCCAATATCTGAAGGGGGCCTACAGGAAGGCTGGGGAGGGACTATTGACAAGGTCTTGTAATGACAGGACAAGGGGCAATGGGTTTAAACTGGCAGAGGGGAGATTTAGACTGGATGTTAGGAGGAAGTTGTTTGCACTGAGGGTGGTGAGGCACTGGAACAGGTTGCCCAGGGAGGTTGTGGATGCTCCCTCCCTGGAGGGTGTTCAAGGCCAGGTTGGATGAGGCCTTGAGTGACCTGTACTAGTGGGAGGTGTCCCTGCCTATGGCAGGGGGGTGGAACTAGATGATCCTTGAGGTCTCCTTCCAACCTTACCATTCTATAATTCTATGATTCTATGACTCTATACTTTTATATTTAGATATATTCACCTTATGTGTCTCTGGGGAAATCCTTTCCATTTTGAAAAACTGATTCCTCTTTTGTAATGTTGGGGAAACACAGCTCTAAATGTAATCCTGTCATATTCACAACTGTGGAAAAGTTTCCATTCTTCCTTTGCTGTCCTACATGTGCAGAAAAAGTTGTACAGCATCCATCTTATCTTTTTAATAATTGTATTTTAAATTATGGTTATTTGTCAAATATTCTTAAACCTGTAGCTGCAGATCTATAAGTACCATGACCTGTCTCCACTGGAAAGGGCTGATGTAATTAGAAAAAGGCCTTTATCAATCACTGAGATAATGGGTGTTCTCTCTTTCTTTTTCTCTCCCTTTGCCCTCTCTCTCATCATCAATTACCTTGACTTTTTTAGACAAAATATCAGGCAAACTTACTTTCTTTTAGCTACAGTGCTGCCATTGCTATTAATGGAATTTTAAATCTTCTGTTAGACAAAAGGTTCCTAGGGAGACTATTTTGCAACTACCAATTAGGGAAAGTCTACTTCGTGTAATCTCACAGAACTAACAATGGATTTAAAAAATGCAGTGAGAGTTGACAAGCCTGGTATGGAGTGATTCTTCTGGAATTAGCTATCTGAATCAAGAATATTTCCCATTTAGTTTCACAGTGACTTCTATTAAACAGCATGCACCAAAATGAAAATATGATGTTAAAATAACCCCAGCTATTACTGTTATTACTTGAAATGTTTCTAGAGATGTTGAAAACAACAGGCCTAGAAAGGTACTGAATATCTCCTGCTTTTGACAGCAGATGCCCTACTTTCAGTAGTCACCAGAAATGACTCTTCAACTAATATCTCTCATTAATCAATTGTTAGAAGCATGATAGTATAATGAAAAACACCTACAACTTAATCCTTTGCAGAATAATGACCAAGTATAATTTTAAAAATATTCTTTAGGATATTTAAATTAAAACATGTTGGTCCACCCTCGTGGAGAAACTGGCCTGACTTTTGAGATTAAAGCTGACATAGCCCTGATAGCATTAGTGAGAGAAGCAGGACTATGCTTAGCAGTTCTGATGATGCACATCTTTAAGTTCCTTGAGAACTGAGCCTTGGTGTGAAATATAAAAGAAAAATCCATTGCAGGAAGCTATCAGCTCTCCTGAGTATCAAAGGCCAAAGAACTTCACTGTGGCCTTCACGCATCAAGACTAATCACTTATAGATAGATGTCTTATCATTGTTAAAGGAACATAAAACAAAAGCAACACAATTTCTGTAAGGACTGTAGCACAGTGCAAAAATGCTTTTCCTCAAAGCCTGGTGAAATAAAAATTCTTGTCAGATCTTACTTTAAAATGTGAGTAGGTTTGAATATATGGTTGCAAGATATCAGAGTATGTTTAAGCTCTTGCATATTTTGTAGAGTGAGCCTGTGCAGACTACCCTTAACATGAGAGGTAGTTTACCTGGAGGTAACCCAGAAAATGAATAAAAAATTGTCTTCAGTGGTTCTTCAGACAAAAAAGGTGTATCTCAAGTGGATGAGAAGAGATTGCAACTTATCCATTTCTCTCTGAATTCAAAGCACTGTCAGTGATCAGGCATCGCTGTTGATTTCTCACTCTCCTCATCCATACTTATTTATTTCACAGGAATGTCCTTAGGATTTGTATTGATTCTGGTGATACTTTCAATTACATCTATATATAAGCAAAGGTTTAATGATTTTTTTTTTTTTTTTTTTTTTAAAGACACATTTTCCTTTTGCAGAGACCAGGAAACTAAATAAGTGTTTCCCTGCATTTCTCTGTGTTGAGTTGTCAGTTCTTCAACAACAGTCAGATGATAAATGCCCTTAGCCTGTTGGCTTATGCTGACTCCAATGGTGAGGCAAAACAATCCTTTGATAATGACATGGGTTGATTCCTCACACTCTAAGGAGTACAGGTGTCCTGCAGCTGCATCAGTTTTCACGAGTGATTTACTTCTTGGTGAAGCTATCATTCTTATTTACTATTGTTCTTATCTTTCAGAAGTGTTACACATTGATAGCAGTCTTTCCAGGTATGCAGAGAAATGCAAAAGATTTTAAAAAATACTTGCAGCAGAAGTCTTCTGAGACTCAATATTTCAGCCTTTACCAGCCAAATGTGGCTTATCCCTTCCTGATAATGAGTACATTTGTTATCAAACTGCACAAAGACCATGCTATAAAACACACTGAAGATGTGTCAGAAATTTGCATTTTGTGGCTTGGTCTGTTGACCTTATACCACTTTGATATTTTAAACATTTTCTCCAAGTTTAGTGCTACTGCTTCTAAATGGATTAATTTAACACTATTTCTTATTTTGTTACTGCTAGATGTTAAATTTATTTATACAGCATGCAATTACATTCAAATAGATTTCAAAGCTGATAAAGCCTCCTTTTGTTTCTCTCTTAAAATCTGTGCATATATATGTCTCCATATATCTGTGTGATTTTCTTCAGCCTCCTGCCATTTAATAGGTTATAAAATCTTCAGTTGGCTGTAGTGAGCAAAAACAAGCTAAGGGGAAGCATGTGGTGATGTCAATATAGTTTATTATATTTTTCATTGATTTTTTCATTGATGAATATTTTTATAATAGCTTCTCAGGATCACAGCATATTTGAGTTTGGATTCATTTAGCAATGAATCTGAATTCACCAGACAGGCTTCATCTTGCAAAGATGGGCAGTGAAAAACTTTGATTTGAATGTCTCCTAGAAGAATTTATTGGTTTTGAGATCATTGAGGACAGAGTTTGTTGTAACTTTAAATCTTGAAGACATCAGCGTGGTAAAATCTGCATACTGGAAAAGGATATTTCTCATAAATTCCAACTTGGCTTTTTGTTCACTCTCATCACAGAAACTGTTCTTGTCTAGATTTTTGTAATGGTTTATTAATGCACTTTGACTTTGGATGTTGTAACGTTTTAATATTGCTTGATCTGAGTGCTGCTTTTGACACGATTATGATAGCATCCTATTTGATCATGTCTGATGTTCTCTGGGATTAGGTGGCTCTACATTTTGAGTTAATGTCATTCCTATTTGTCTAAAACATCAGGAGTTTTTGTTTGCTTGTATTTGTTGGGGATTTTTTGTGTTATATTTTATTTTTGCCACTAGGAGTGTTCCCTTGGCCTCATTTATTTGGAAGCTATTTATGGAAAGATTCTTTCACCAATTCAGTTTGTAACACTGCCTTTATACAAAAGCTGCCACTAAAAGGAAAGTTGAAGGGAAAGGCTGGAAATTTCCAAAGAAACAAGAGAAAAGTATGTGTCTTTTTGCAGATTTCCTTCTTGATATTTCGCTTTGAGTCCACTAACAAATACTTGGATTTACTTTGCATTGTAATAGAATACATCAGAATTTTTCATATCCCTAATTCATATTCTACTTTCTATTTATGACTACTTGACTATATCTTTGCAAAATAGAATAGTGGGAAGAACCATAGCACACTATGGGTGTAAAAAATTTCCTAGGCATTTCTAAAGGAAAAATCTGTCCTCAAAAAAACTTCCTAGCAACTAGGAAATACAAGACTGAAGATTGCTTTGAGTGAGGCAATAGGAAACAAAGTTCTCATAAAGCAAGAAGGGCAGTATATCACACCTGATATGAGTGACAAGAACATAGAGACAGAGGTTTTCCTAACAGGTAAATCACAGCTATATCTTCCTGTTAAGGAGCAAGAGACAGGGCTTATACTTGGACTTAGGCCCAGGAGACTAAGGAGAAAGAAATGGACACTCTCCCCTGCCAGACAAATATATGGCTTATTGCAGTCCAGAGCTCTGTAAGCTGCACTACAGTCCTCTATACTGACCATCTGTATTGATGATTCTCTCCTAAAGAGATATGGGAAAAGCAAAGGGAAATAAATTAATGACTTCTAAAGGTGCAAGAGAATGCGATATACTTTGTTTTGCATTAAAAAAAAAGAAGGAAAAATGGGGATTTTACTAGAAGGACTATAAAATTAATCAAATTCCAGGTAGTAGAACATTAAACTTGTGGCCTTTAACCATAAGAAAATAATCCAAAAGTTTCAAGGCACTTTAAAGACTGACCCATGAAACAACTTTAGGTTCAAAGAAATTAATCAATAGGCAGAAGGAAAGCCAGAGAATTCAAAGCCAGAATGTGAGACAGCCAGAGTGAACATTACCTTGTGAACTGTACTGCATCCTTAAGACATCAGATGCTAGCAAGTTAAACTTTCAAAAGAGATTAAATCGATGTGATTTGATCAGTACTTTGAACTTTTTGAGGTCCTTCTCTTAAAACATTGCCAACGTTACAGGAATGATGGATACATTTATTTTGATGAACTTGACATTGCTGTGTTCCAGCTTTAATCTTCCTTAACATGTTAAAGATTAGGCTGGTGCAAACCTTTTGTTGCCCTGAACAAAAATGGGAAGGACCACAGTGCAGCTCCAAGTAAAGTTGTTAGAAGATTTGACAGTGGAAAGCAGGAGGAAAAAGAAACCCAACTATTAGCAACATGAGACACACAGTTGATTGTACCTGGAAGGCTGTATAGGTTCATATATGAATAGTGTACAAAGATAATATTGTGGAGCTAAAGGTATAATTAAACAAGTAAAAGAGAATATAGCAGAGAAGCATTCTCCTTGTATTTATTATTATAATATTTGTGCAGGCACTTAATCTTTTAAAAAGTGGTATTGAGAATTCTATCATTAAAAATATAGACCGTGGAATCATGGAATGTTTTAGGTTGGAAAGAACCTTCAAAAGTCATCTAGTCCATCCCACTATGTAATCAGAAGGAACACCTTGCACTAGATCAGGTTGCTCAGAGGCACATCCAGGCTGACCTGGATTGTTTCCAAGAATGGGGCATCCATCACCTCTCCGGACAACTTGTTCCAGTGTTTTTCCATCCTCATCATAAAAATGTCTTCCTTATATCTAGCCTAAATCTACTTTCTTTTAGTTTTAAACCATTACTCCCTGTCACAACAAGCTCTTTTAAGCAGTCTCTCTCCATCTTTCTTGTAAGCTATCATACAAGAGGGCTAGTATTGAAAGGCTGCAAGAAGTTCTCCCTGGAGCCTTCTGTTCTCCATCTGTCTCAGCCATTCTTCATAGGAGAGATGTTCTGTCCCTCTCCTGGACCCACTCCAATAGGTTCATGTGCTTCTTGTGCAGAGGGCTCCTGAGCTGGACACAGTAGTCCAGGTGGGTTCTCATTAGAGCAGAGAAGAGGTGGAGAATCACCTTCCATCATCTACTGGCCTGTTGGGGCCTTGATGGTTTTAGAAGAAAACTGACCGATATGTGAGATGAGAAAGTTGTCTATCTTGGCACAGACTACTTCCAGTTCTCCTCTCCTCGAATCTCCTCCCCTCCCCTCCCCTCTCCTCTCCTCTCCTCCCCTCTCCTCTCCTCTCCTCTCCTCTCCTCTCCTCTCCTCTCCTCTCCTCTCCTCTCCTCTCCTCTCTGATATTCTCCGAACCTCTCCAAACCTCTCCTCTCCGAACCTCTCCTTTCCAAGCCTCCCCTCCCTCCTCCCCTCCCC